>VMBQ01004947.1:14452-39452 GCA_007657795.1 Dreissena rostriformis
CCCAATCTCCCCCTCCCCCAATCTCCCCTCCCCCAGTGTTTTCATAAGCATTAAAGCACACAATTCACTCAAATGAATCAAAAACATTGTTAAAGCAAGACTTATTCGATGTATGTTTATACATAAATGCCTTATATAAACGAATTAAAGATAACAAATGCGATGTAACAAGTAGAATGAAGAAAATATAAGCACACAAGTGTTGGTATCTCCCATCAGGAAACAAGAAAAAATACCAATTTCTCTTCATAAGTTTAAAAAAAAAACGGCAGAAAAAAGTTCGAGCATAGACTTTTTTTCTTATGTATCCTTGATCGAAGTTTATAACAATATTTTATTTTTTTAAGGTCCAATTGCATCAGCAAGGGTACCCACGTTCGCACAAATGAATTTGTCGTACCAGGCTGCAATGGAGAATGTAAGATTTCGCATACATTTATTTGAAATATCGTTTTTATATACAACTATCATACACTGCTTACAAGTATAAATAAAATGAAGTACAACATTTGTAAACAAAAGCAATCGGGCCCGAAATAGTCACATTGTTCAGTTCATATTGCTCACCATCGCATTGATATTCAGAATAACATGTTTTTTTTTATAAAGAATAGTTCAATTGTGCGAACGTATGTTTAAGTATGTAAATGATGGATGAATCATAATCATCAGGAATGAATAAATCAGCAAAACCTTTGAATTTAAAGCACCTTCTCTATAATGATACATGGTAATTCTGACTTTGGAAATAAATGGAATCGTTCACACTTTTTTTAAATGTCATTTTATGTACCGGTATCTATTTACAGCACTATNAGCTCTGTTCCTTGCATGTTTATGGCGTCTGCAGTTCGTTTTTAAAGTGCGTTATCATACTCATGGGTTTTGTTTGCATATCTGCTATATATTCCAGTAATTCAGTCTATTTTCAGTAGTGTGTGTCTAAAAGTAATAAAGACGACGTAACGCTATTAACACACAATGGACGTGGACATGTCGTCGTGTGTGCACATGGCAAACTCGCAGAAAATACGCAGCAATCCAACCGATTGAAATCTAATGGAATGTTAGAATTAGAATTTCAAAACAAAACAAAAATCAGCGTTCATGCGACTTTTTTCAATCTTTTTCCCACAATTAGTGACAGCTGGTCAAAGTCCTGTGTGACGCAAGTATATGCGTTAATAACGCTGTATTACGAAAAAAGCTACGCATAAAATAGGTGTTCTTGTATCAAATAATGTTTCCATCTTTATTGTGAAACGGGCGTATATCTATATATATAATACATACAAACCAAATTTTATTAATAATGAACGTTTGCATCGTAAATTAATAAAAATAATGTGTATTGTTAAAACAACACATATGTGAATGAATTAACTCGATCGATATAATTTTTTGACTTTTGAGGACTTCATAATTATTTTTAACTTTTACTTGTGCACAGATACCTTCTTGTCCAAGAAACACTGACCGCGCTTGCGTGCGGGTAGAAGTAAGTAGTGAGACACGTGTGTGAGAGGTCCGCCATCACGTGACTTAGAGGCGCGCTCAGGTGACTCTCGTCTGTCAGTATGTACAGATGCGCCCGCGGCTGAAACTCGGACTTCCGGTCAGACTGGTACAGTCTCTCGAGAATGTCGCGTGAACGTAAAACATGACATTTTTCATTCATTGCTGCATTTGTAAGTGGCTACGCGCCGCGTGAGCGCGTCATTCTTTGGGTTTTAAACTCAGTTTGTAGCCTTGGTAGCGACGTCGCTAAATTGACGTCAAGAACGGTATTGTGGCGTCACGATTCAAACAAGCCTATTTGACGGAGGAACATAATACACCCATTTTATAAATAAACACTGTAATCGACAGTCATCTCCCTAGCCCGTACACTATTACTGGAAATAGCTCGAATACATCAAACACTGTGTTATGTTTGTAGTTCGGTATACATTTGAGCCTCGCTCTGAGAAAACTGGGATAAATGCGTGCGCGCAAAATATCGTCCCTGATTAGCCTGTGCAGTCCGCATAGGCTTATCAGGGACGATACTTTCCGCCTTAACTGGATTTTCGTTAAGAACGAAAAATACATTAACATCGGAAAGTTTCGTCCCTGATTAGCCTAGGCGGATTACACATGCTAATATGGGACGACAATTAACGCACATGCATTAAGCCCAGTTTTCTCAGAACGAGGCTCAAATGATCAAGCTAATAGCTATGGCTTAAGCAATGACATAAACATCAACTGGAATTCTGAAATTCTAAGCCTAAACGAATCTATTGTATTGATACAATTTCCCTATACAAATATTTCAGACACTCTCACGGCTTTGATGTATAAATAAAGCACAGAGACATCTCGGAAATATAAAGTTATAGATGCACAACGAACAACTATGACACTTCACGCTAGAACAATGGCATTTTCAATTAAGTGGAAAAGCATTTCATCTTCATTCCTGTGCGCCTTAACACCAGCACTTGGCGATATTGATTATTACTTCAGGCTCTTCTCCGGCTGACACATTCCAGTCTACCATACACCTCTAATTGGCTTTGAAATTCGGAAGAACGCTAGTTATATTTACGAACTATAGGGACGTGGAGGAGTATTATGAACAGTGTTTTAATACGGGAATAATTTTAAGAGTTGAGTGGAATACAGTAAAATATACTATGAAATAATAATCTGATTGCAACTGATTTATTGAATCATTTACCGCGGTGATTTAGAAGCAAACAGCGTAGACCCTGATGAGACGCCGCATTATGCGGCGTCTCATCTGGGTCTACGCTGTTTGCTTGATTGATCATATATAATCAATTATGTGAAATATTTTCAAGGAGATGTATGTCTGGTATATGCTGTTTTGAGAAATATTTCAGTTATTAAAATCAACGATAGTCATGAACTTGTAATGTGTGAATTTTCACAGTAAAAACAGCTGTAATCTAATTGAAGTTCAACATTAATATCGATCTTTTTTGATGGTCAGTTTCAAACTTCTCTCTGTATATGAGTCTCTATATCAGAAAACCGATTTTAATGCATATGCGTAAAGTGTCATTGCAGATAAGCCTGTGTAGTCCACACCGGCTTATCAGGGAAGATAAATTTCGCCAAGACTGAATTTTCGAAATATCCCATACACTCGGAAAGTGTCTTCCCTTATAAGCCTTTGTGGACTGCACAGGCTTATCTGGTACGGCACTTTACGCACATGCATAAAGTCCAGTTTTCCTAGAACGAAGCTCAATTATACGCCTCGGTGTATCTTTTAGCAAACATCTCTTTTATCGGACGCATATTCTGTAAAGCATCGAAAGATGGCGACCGAAGACATACCGATTTCACACAGCGCTCACACAGCGTTGTTTTCACAAAATCAGTGTGTTTCCCAATATCTGGCTCCGATACAATTGACGTCCGATGACGTAAACAACGAATCAACGCGACGTCATAGACCATCCTTATGTCGGGCAGCGTCGTCAAGTAGCAGCTCTACCGGAAGTAGTGAGCGCTCAAATGTTACGGTTTACGCTGGCGCCAATACGACAGTCGGAAATTATCATGCACGATCCGATTTGGAGATTGACTGCGACCGTGTTACGAGCGTAGTCGAGGAACAAATGCCAGCGGAGAATGTCCGTCTTTACGAATCTAAAATAAAATCTTACGATATTAGTGTTAACAACAATTATGCAAGGAAACTTTGTTCGGCTCCGACGCAAAAGGTTTGCATTCAGAAATCACCATGTAGACAAATTTCGCAAAATTCTTTTGGCAACCAAAGCCCCCAACGTGACGTCAGTTCCCCGCGCCAAGTGCCGCCCATATTACGTCGCATGACCATACAGGAGAATGCCTCCAGACGCGGTTCCGTGAATGCAGAGTCCCGTAAAGGCAGCGTTCAGGTACGCTTATAGCCAAAGAAAGGTTAAAGTATTAACAATGTAACTAAAAGATAGTAATGTGAATAAACAAACGGTTTTACATATGTACATACATGTTTTGAAAAAATAAAATAACATTCTGGTAAAAGATAAAAACGAATGTGAGGTTTATAAGTTTATAACTTACGTAAACTTGTCCCACCCCTCTACTTACATGTCTATTGCAACTATAAATTTATGGCAATCCTATATTTTCAAAAACCACGCACAGTAACACTAGTATACGATGTGGCCTCATTTAGCGCCGGCGTCGAGAATGAATATATGCGATCAGATTTAATAAACTTAAACATATGATATTGTGCAATGTGCCAAATGTTTCTCCAGCATACATTTAAGCCTCGCTCTGTGAAAAGGGGGTTTAATGCATGTGCGTAAAGTGTCGTGCCAGATTAGCGTGTGCAGTCCGCACAGGCTAATCAGAGACGATACTTTCCGCGTTTATGATATTTTCTTTATAGAAAGGTTCTTCATAGCAAAAATTCAGATCAGGCGCAAAGTGTCGTTCCTGACTAGCCTGTGCGGACTGCACAGGCTAATCTGGGACAACACTTTACGCACATGCATAACACCCACTTTTCACCCATTTAAGTAATACAAAATAGTCCCGTGTTGTCATATTTCATTTCTTCATTGGTAATTATTGACTTTCCTCCTCGGAGCCGTTTCATCAATATTTACGTTGATCAATGATTGTAATTTAAATATGAGCCGCGCTCTGTGAAAATGGGGTTTAATGCGTGTTCGTTAAGAGTCGTCCCATATTAGCCTGTGCAACCGCACAAGCTAATCAGGGACGACACTTTCCTCCTAAACTGGATTTGTCGTCAAGAAGAGTCTTCATTTACACGAAAAATACAATACAAGTGGAAAGTGTCGTCACTGATCAGGTTGTGGGTTCTGCAAAGGGAAATATGGGACGACACTTTACGAACATGCATTAAACCCCCCTTTTTTACAAAGCACGGCTCATATGATTTTTTAATCGTCAAACATGACGATTTCTTTTTTGAATCGCAATTTCGGTGAAACAACGTGCATACATTTGACGTAACTCGTACTGAACTATTGGTAGTACTACATTTGATGAAAACGGCTCTCTCTTTATTAAAGCAACATTGGCAAGCATAATAGAATGGATTATATATCTTCAATTTGATGTAATATCTTCGTTTACGTTTAAGTATAGCTTCAATCAAAAGTATATGTTATTATCAATAGAAAAATGATATAGAAGTTATTTGTTGATATCGGTCTATGATCTAATTTTGTTTCACGATTGGTTAGAAAAATACAACAACAAAAACATTTAACGAGTGGCGTAGACTTGTGCGTCTTTGTAGCTAAATGATTGTTTTGTTGATATTGTTCATGGATTAATGGTAAAAACAATGTCCGTGAATATTCTACACGTAATTTTGTTTGTCGGGACAAGTAACTGACACATATAGACGGATTAAATTGATGGATCAAAATTGCGATTTTTCTTATATTTTCACTCAGTGAAAATATAAAATCTTATATTTTTTACTGAAATAGAATGTTCTTTTACCCATCAAACTCTCTGCCCCACATCATTTCGTTGTGTTAAGCCATGCATCGTAGAACTGATAAGTTTCATTTTCGTATTTCGTTCAATATTTATGTATAAAATACAATATTTAACCATGCATAATTAAAGTAGTCATAATTGACATTTGAGCCTCATTCTGGAAAACTGGACTAGATGCATTGGGCTACTCAAGGAGGACACAAAACTGGACTAGATGCATTGGGCTACTCAAGGAGGACACAAAACTGGACTAGATGCATTGGGCTACTCAAGGAGGACACAAAACTGGACTAGATGCATTGGGCTACTCAAGGAGGACACTTTCCGCTTTTATGGAATTTTTCGTTGATAAGAAGTCTTCTATAGTCTTCTATACGAAAATCCCGTTTTGACGAAAAGTGTCGTCCCTGAATAGCCTGTGTGGACTGCACATGCTAAGCAAGGACTACACGTTACGCACATGAATTTAGCCCAGTTTTTTCAATACGAGGCTCATTCAAAAAGAAAAGAGGAAAACATTTTCACTTTGATGCAACATTCAATTAAGTGTTATTGATTGTGTGCGCTTACTAGTATTTCAATTGAAGTTATCATTTAATAATCACTAAATATGCGTTATTGATTTCTAAAGTTAGGTTCGTAACTTACGGAATACCGTTAGGGCCATCGTGGTTGCACATTAAAATCCAGAGGGCGACAATGCGATAGTGCGATAATAAGATGACGACAATGCGACAATACGATGGCGATAGTACGATGGCGACAATACGATAATACGATGACGACAATACGATAACGCGATAGTACAATGGCGAAAAGGCGACAACGCGATGATACAATGGCGACAATGCGATAGTACGATGGCGACAATGCGATAGTCATATCGTACTGTCGCCATCGTATTGTCGCACTGTCGTCATCGTATTATCGCATTGTCGCCATCGTACTTTTGCACTGTCGCCATCGTATTGTCGCACTGTAGTCATCGTATTATCGCAATATTGTATTGTCGCCCTCTGGATTGTAATGTGTAACCACGATGGCCCTAACGGTATTCCGTAGTAACTCGATATGATTAGTTCGACGTGTTAACGAAACGGCTTTGAATATTTTATGAAACATCTCGTTTAGAATTCCCATAAAACTTGCCAACCAGAATGAATCACCGCAAGTTTATTTGCACAACATGAGTTATAGCCGAATAAAATAAAACTAAAACTAATTGCAAACATGATATTACACAGGGTAATTCTCAACTTCTCTAGTTATCTATCATAAGTTATTATTTAGATCAACTTTAAAGGAACTTGTTCACATATTTTTCAAAATGCCTTTACATGAATAAATTAACAAAACTGAACTATTTGGAATAGTTTAAAACAACTATAATAACAAGGACAACTCTTTTTTTTTTTTAAATATTCCTAACATGCGGTTCGAAACCGGTACCTAGAAGCAAAAGTTTATGTGCTTGCACTACACCGCGGAGTTTTTAGTGTGAGAGTTTAGCTCACGCTTAAGTAGAGAGGCAGTTTTAAAATTTAGTATGCTTTAACTACGCTAGGGACGACAACTGCAGCTAGTAAAGATAACCAATGCCTGTTTACACTGTAGCAGACAGCTACAAGGTTTAAGAGCTTGTTCAATGATATTGGCCAGTCTAGTGTTTATAATAGCTTGTGCGACGACATTTGCCAGTTTATCATTAAAATCTGTACATATTGGCTGCTTTCAGGGAAAACGGGGCTTAATGCTGCATGAAAATTCTGTCATGTGGAAAACATTGTTGCTCAATTATTTAAAGAAAATAAATACAGTATTAGATGCGCATAACACAACATGTACATGATTATAGACTTGTTAGCAAGGAAACAAAATTCTAAAGATGGTTGCCAGTGCAGCAACCAATTGTGGAGAAAAAANCATTTGCTTACTGGACTCACGTATGTTGGGGGTGAATTTTTAATTATAGCTACACTTTCCAGCTATTTAGTTTTTAATGGAAGATATTCAATTTTGGTCTTGTGTTGTGGGGGTGGGGGATACCGTAGTACCCGGAGGAAACCACACCTGTCCGGTATGGTGATTAACTTTTATGACTTCGATTGATGATTACATGTATCAATAAACTAACATATATATTGAACAGTTTTCTTAGTTAGGAGAGTTTTTTTAAAATAATGAATACTTTCTTTTTTAATGTTATAACACTTTTGTGAAAACAATGGTCATTTAGCAAAACTGTGAACAAGTCCCTTTAAGTTCCTGAATCATTATATTCTGAATATTTGCTCACTTTTGTTCTTCCTTCATTATTTAGTATCCGGGACAATTATTTTATACGCGAAATCGTTAGTGATTTATTGGCGTGCAAACATTCATTTTGACATTTTGCAGACGTATAAATTTATGACTTCCATGCAATGCATATTTTATAATCACGTCTGCGTGTTCTATCCCTTGTTGGCGTGGCGAATGTAGCGCGATCTCCAGTTGCAATCCTCGCCATAATGACGAGGTATTTTACGCTAGAATGAAGCAAATATAATTGTCTTTCTGGACTGAGAATTGGGATTAAAAAATTATAAACGTATTCGAGTTAGCGCTCAAAAATTAGAAGAAGGAAATTTACAGTTACATATGGAGATCATATTACTAAAAAAATCATCCATAAAAAACTAAAGATTGTCTACATTTATTAAATGACTTTCCTGTAGCGTTTATATAAAGGATTTATGCGGCGCAGAAAAAAGGTAAGATGATTTGGAGCTCATTTTTAAATTAAACATATGTCGTTAATTATTTTGACTGAAACTGAACATGGCTGTACACTTGAAATATCTTTACGCCAAGGTATTATCTCTTAAAGGGACTTGATCACAGATTGTCGAAATGACCATTTTCAAACTTTTTGGCACAGATTCAAACAAAATAAAAGAACACTGTAAACTGTTCATCAGAGAGCGAAATAAAACTTATGACATAGGATCATTCTGAAAATACATTGTCGTTTTTTTAGTAATGATCAAAAGAAATTAATAAAATAATAGATTGTTAACAGCGCGAAACGATCGAATTATTTTAAGTGCTTCTGTTGTTTTCATAGTATTTTGTAATGTACAACTTTAAACACTGCTAAACAAAAGAACATCTTAGCCGCTATCTGGGAAAACTGGGCTAAATGCATGTGCGTAAATTGTCATCCCAAAATAGCCTATGCGGTCCACACAGACTAATAAAGGACGAGATTTTCCCCCTTTTATGGAATTTTCCGCTTAAATGAAGACCCTACTGAAAGAAAATCCAGTTTAGGCGAAAAGTTTAGTCTCTGATAAGCCTGTGCGAACTGCACAGGCTCATATGGGATGATTTTTTACGCACATGCATTAAGCCCAGTTTTCCCAGAACGCGGCTATATTGAACACAGCTAAACAAACAACATTTTCAGAAATATTGTATTGAGTTAATGCAGAACGTGCGTGTCTGTGCAGTACTTGACTGTCACGCCAATGCTGTAAATCACAAACGATATGAGCCTTGCTATGGCAAAACCGGGCTTTATACTAATCAGGGAAGACACTTCCCGCTTAACTGGATTTTCGCTAAGAAGAGACTTTCTTTAAAGTAAAAATACCATAAAAGCATAAAGTGTCCTTATCCCTGATTAGCCTGGCTGTGCGGACTGCATTTAGCCCAGTTTTCCCAGAATGATACTCATTGTATAGAGTCCATGCATAAAGGTCGTGTCAGAACTTGACTGTCATGCCAATGCCGTAAATCACAATCGATATGTTGGAAGAGAAAGCATCCTCCTAATGGTATTGGGTAATGAAACAGATACAATTGAGATAAAAGTTTATTTACACAATCTTTTGTGAACCGTCGTGCAAAATAAAGTAATTTTGCAATGAAGGAATTATGCAAAATATTTGATATCTATTTGATTGATACCATTTTATGTATTACAATTAAAATATGAAATTATGACATAGATCTACAAGTGCACTCGAATACATCGAAAACACGTGGATGCATCGAAAACAGCTAACAAACATACGTTTGCCATCCCTTTAATGTAGTTTTAGAAAAGTCAACGTCATGTACTTTCATTGGAACTTACCAGTATGCCCCGTATCTTTTTTTTTTACAATGATCTGGCTTTTAAAATCGGCTCATTATTACTTTCAATACGGTTTCAATTCAGTTAGGTAGGAAAATTAAAAAAGTGGTGTCAATTTACCGCAGAAACAACGACACAAGATTTTAACAACGACGAAAAAAACGCTTGTCCTTGACGTGAGGCAACTAAACAAGCATTCCGTTTGCTTGAGGCAATTAACAAAATATAAAGCACATGGTCAATCAACTTAATCGATGGAAGTATTTATAATAATCACATTTCATAAATTCTCGACAATTCGTAGATTTTCCCTATTTGATATCCGAGGTCTTATTTGTCCTCAACAAACGCGTTTCCTGTCTACACATTGGCTCATCCCAAAATCCAAAAATAATATCTAAAAATAATATAGACCTATGTTTGTCTCATTTGCCTGTAACTTTGCCTCTAGGGAAACGCGTGACTAGTCTATGTACTCCATTAAACCGTTGAATTATTAATACGCTTATTTCGTACTTAATATAATGAAGGTTATTTCTACAGTGTTAACTAGCCCTTCGTCTAAATAGTATTGGTAATTCCACGGTACGTTATAATTGAATAATTTAATTAAGTAAGACAAATCACTGCAGTTAGACCACGTGAACATCTGTCAGTAATGATTTATTAACAATATTGCCTTTCGAACGCGTTCCAGTAGCCTCAGCGCTGATAAATATATCTGACTTCTGTTGTAGTTTTGCTTCATTCAATAATTAAAATACTACGATGGCAATCTTCTGAGTTTTATTATTTTTATTATTTTGTTACTTATTTGTAAAATAAACAACAACAATGCTTTACCCTGTGATTCACCTCGTTGGAATGCCTTTGATTATGCAGCAAGAAGAATGGTGTGTAAATAAATTAATATATACATGTAACTCAGTATTGTCTCTAATCCGCTTAAAGACATGCCTAGCCATTATTGTAGTGACTCCATCAACCTTAGTTTTAAAAAGAGCTATTGCTAAATACATTGGTTTTAAGCATGAATGATATTGTGTTACCACAAACAAAGACGATGGGTCAAAACGACGTAAATACAGTTTTAGTATGTGTTCAGTCAATGTTACAAATGCAAATATTATGTACAAACGGACCTTATACCCTGCAAAGTCGTCCATTGTACTAAAGTGTCTATGACAACGAATAAAATATATCTATACAAGTAGCATGTTCGCACACAATTGTAATTTACTACTACATACCGTGCTACCGAATCATGGAATTACCGATCATGCATATATTTTACCGTAGCCAATGTATTGATATTTTCACAATTGCTTAACAGCCGGTCACTATTGCACAGCCAACATCCACCAGAAAGTCAGACGATGCAGTTCACATGTTTTTGAAATATAAACAAAGCTGTATTACTTTATGTGTTCTTTATAATCTTACACGTGTAATTATTCATGGAAAGACCAAATTTATGCCAAAAAGAATATGTCAAATAAACTAACATCTAATTTCAAACAGAATACCAAGTAAACTAGTATATTGTTTATGTAGCCCACGGGACAATAAGTCTAATAAAGTGTAACATTGTAACTGCATCATGCCATTATTGCAATTTTAATTTTCCTGATAAGACCAAACATCAAGTCCTCTAAAAAGCATTCCATTACATGAGCCTCGCTCTTGGAAAAACGGAGCTTACTGCATGTGCATATAGTGTCTTCGCAGATTTACGAAATACCGTTAGGTCTATCGTGTTTACACATTAAAATCCTGAGGGCGACAATGCGAGAGTACGACAAAACGATGACGACAGTGCGACAATACGATGGCGATGTCGCCGGATGGTGAAAAATAGTGCGGCAAGTCCGGGACTCGAACCCGGCACAATTCGCTTACAGGGCGAGTGCTTTCCCGACTGAGTTAACCGGGCCGCCACATCTCCCGACTGAGCTAACCGCTAAAGTTCGGTACCGTGACATTCTCCCCTGCCAAGTTGGAATTCGTCCTCGAATTCGAGTCATAGGGAACAGTGAGTTACTGATCCCGACGAACCCACGTGCATGTTCTATGGAGAACTGCAAGCGTAACTTGCTATCGTACTATCGCGTTTCGCACTGTCGTCATCATACTATCGCACTGTCGCCATCGTATTGTCGCACTGTCGCCATCATATTGTCGCACTGTCGTCATCGTACTCTCGCATTGTCGCTTTGTCGCCCTCTGGATTTTAATAATGTGTAACCACGATGGCACTAACGGTATTCCGTACAGATTAGCTTGTGCAGTTCCCACAAGCAAATCAGGGACGACACTTTCCGCCTAGACTGGATTTTCGTTTGGAAGAGCCTTCATTCAAACATTCAATTCTGTACAAGCGAAAAGTGGTGTACCTAATTAGCTAATCTGGGACGACACTTTATACAAATACATTTAGCCCAGTTTGCCCAGAACGCGGCTCTATTAGATTGTTATCTCTGGTAATTGTCGGAATAGGTTTCTCTCACGTATCGACCGCCACCATTAGAGTCTCCGGAATACAAGGCAACACCGAGCCTGAATTATAAATAAAAATCAATTTCTGCTTTTATCTCTGTGTATGACAGATTCCGCAGTGGGAAGCTCTCGGTCGCCGTAACGAATAACCTTTCCAATACTGGAGCGCTATATGGCCATTTATGGACGATCTGTATCCGACATGACTTATGATGAAATATTCATTTGCATTCCCGTGGCGGTGGATAAGCCATTAGTTTGAAAGATGCATTAAACTTTGCTTTGACTAGCAATTAAAGCTGCCTTTGTTGTGTTGAAAGCGTAGTTTATACGTAATTTATTGACCATTTAGTATACATATACATGACGAATTTTAAAATAGCTGTTAAATATATTATAAGCGGCATCATGCCACGTGGTACTGAAGTTACAGAAATTGTCGACATTTGTGAGTTTTCTGGAACACTTCCCACCCCTATCGTGTTCTTCTTAAAAAATGACGGTTTTGTGAATTAAAAACCCTAACAATTTAGATTATAATAATGATTTAATACCGGATATTTAAAATATGTAGATGTAGATATGTAACACAGAATATGCGGGAATATAACTTGCATAATGCGTATGGATTATAGTGAAAACAAATGAATATACAAACTTAATAGTATCGGTGTAATGCACTGGAAACGGTCGAACAGACTATCATTATAACTTTACAATATGCATCGAATTATTTATCTTGAGTCACTATTTACCAGTTTAAAGATATGCATTTTTGTGTATAGATATAACGTTAGGCAACTATACCATTCATTTGACGCGGTATTCACAAGTCTCTGTGTCGTGATTATAATTATCGGTCATCTAGACCTCAGTAATGCTGCGGTTTATCTTGCTTGATTTCTCCCGCGCTGCCCAAGTCGAATGTTAATGGAAGATCCTCGCGATAATACTATAACAAGCTTTTTGGCTAACGGAATATACAACGTGCAAGACAAGTGTGCAATATATCATAAACATTAAGATGGTGTAGACATTGGCGCAGTATAGGAATATTGTGGGACAAACAGTTTGAATAGAATGCATCTCGAATTGATTCGTTGTGTAGATATGGATTACGTTTGTTCAGAAAGATATCGCGATTTGTGTGTGAGTTCACGGAATTGATATAAACTCATGCTTTACAATTGGAATATGAAATATATAATGCATTCATTTGGTGGAAATGTAATAAATATATGCACACAATTACATACAGGGATAGCTGTACTTTAACTTGTTAACGCATTGGCATATTATGTGATTGCATGATAAGTGTCCACAGTAATTGCACACTGCCGAATAAAACCCAGACCTAATGTTTAATGCGTTCCCTGTTTTTTTTTTAATAACTTTATGATATTATTGATTTTACCAAAATGTGATATGATGGAAAAAACTGCTTTAAATCGACCTGCCATGTTAGAAGACAATCAGTAGACAACATACTGACTCATGAGGACAACGCCTTTGAAGCATCTGAAAACTTGTAATCAAACATAGCGTGCTATCTTTTGCACGTGACTCTCGACAAGAACGTGCGATGTTTCGTTCGGACTCACTGTGTCTACCACGTGACTCTTGACAAACACGTGCGATGTTTCGTTCGGACTCACTGTGTCTACCACGTGGATTTCAGATTGACGATGACACGAAGAAAACTGTCCGTTCGGACGACTGCGGCATGTCGACAATCCTTCAGCCGACTGCGAGTAAGTTCAATGTAGTATGCTCGTATCTTATATGAGTCGCGTTCTGAGAAAACTGGGCATAATACATGTGCGTAAATTGTCGTCCCAGATTCCCCTGTGCAGTCCGCACAGGCTAACCTAGGACGACACTTTCCGCCTAAATTGGATTATTGCTAAGAAGAGACTTAATTTAAACGAAAAATGTCATAAAAGCGGAAAGTGTCGTCCCTGATTAGCCTGTGCGGACTGCACAGGCTAATCTGGGAAGACACTGTACGCACATGCATTATGCCCAGTTTTCTCAGAACGCGACACATATTTGCGCCTCGCTCTATGAAAAGGGGGTCTAATGCATGTGCGTAAAGTGTCGTCCCAGATTAGCATGTGCAGTCCGACTGTTTGGACTGCACAGCCTAATTTGGGACGACTCTTAACGCATATGCATTAAAAACCCACAGAACGCGGCCCATTTCTGTACTGCAATGTTATCTCTTGCCTTGATGTTCGTCCAAAAGAATGGAATTGCGCATGTATTACGCACGAACAACGGCAATTTTATCAATTATATAGAAATATACCCGGTATGTATCATATTCTTTTAACAAACTTTCTAATATATTGCTTGTCAACATTGTCAAATTTATAAGTCGACCATTTATTTCTATTGATATCAATGTCGAGTTCGAAAACCGAGGGTGGGGCCGTATTTCTTTTGTGACTTTATTGAAACATTGTGAGCAAGCAAGAAATCTCGTTTTTTAATCGATAATCAAGAAAATGGTCCGATAAAATACCTGGCTGACACGAGGAGATGCAGTTTTCCTGGTATGACATGATAAACAAATAATGAACCAGATTTTTATTTGATTATTTCAAAACGGTTAAACAGAAACATTTTTCTTTTTCAATTTTTCAAACTTTTTCAGAACATGAAAATGTTCCAATATAAATGCCTCTGTCCACAAAAAAATCTGTATAAAAGGCTTGGTTAGAAAGCACATTTGTTACACAAACATCAAAAAAGCAGATCCGATGAATAAATTATATTTTGGTCTCATGTGAATGCACCGGACCTTTGATAGTCCTGCTTTTTAATATAATCAATTGATTTCCCATGATTGGTAAACAGAGCTGCTCTGGCTCGGTGCTGATAGCGTCACTATCCCTATCATGAAACAGATGAGCATTGCAGAAAACAGTTTGTATATTTGAGTCTGTCTGTGTGTCTGTCTGTGTGTCTGTCAGTGTGTCTGTCTGTGTGTCTGTCTGCCTGCCTGCCTGCCTGCCTGCCTGCCTGCCTGTCTGTCTGTCTGTCTGTCAATCTGTCTGTCTGTCTTGTCAATCTGTCTGTCTGTCTGTAGTTCTGTCAATCTGTCGGTCAAGCTGTCTGTCAATCTGTCTGTGTGTCTGCCTGTCTGTCTGTCTGTCAAACTGTCTATCTGTCTGTCAATATGTTTGTCAATATGTCTGTCTGTCTGTCAATCTGTCTGCCAATCTGTCTGTCTGTCTGTCTGCCTGCCTGTCTGTCTGTCAATCTGTCTGTCAATCTGTCTGTCAATCTGTCTGTCAATCTGTCTGTCTGTCAATCTGTCTGTCTGCCTGCCTGTCTGTCTGTCTGTCAGTGTGTCTGTCTGTCTGTCTGTCTGTCAATCAATCTGTCTGTCTGTCTGTCTGTCTGTCTGTCTGTCTGTCTGTCTGTCTGTCTATCTGTCTGTCTGTCTGTTTGTCAATCTGTTTGTCAATCCGTCTCACTGTCTGTGGAAACGGGACTTTATGCATGCGCATTAAGTGTCGTCCCGGATTAACATGTGCAGTCCGAATATACCATAAACACGGAAAGTGTCGTCCCTGATTGGTCTGTGCGAAATGCACAGTCTAACCTGGGAGAACACTTAACGCAGATGCATTAAGACCCGTGTTCCACACATCGAGGCTCATATGTGACTAAGTGTGCATAGCAATTACACTTCCTGATGTGTTTGCATGTCACCGGTTACCCAGGTGTCCCTTAGTAGTAATTTCTGCAGCGAGACATGGTAATTTCTTCGATCAGTCATTCTTGATCCAGTACGTTATGCGGGAGGAATAGAAATTTCTGTAAGGTTATATTGTATTTGATAGACACTAGCCTGTTTGCGTTGTAATTGTAGTTCTAGTTTATCTATATTGACGTGTTGATGTATAAACATAATAAAACCGATACCTAATTAGCGTGTATGCATTTAAACTTTTGTAAAGCAAATATTGTTACCTCGTCTGAAAAAAAAACACATGAAAACAGACGATTGCAAAATTTATAATAACATCAAAGGCAACGATACAACGTGAAAAATATAAACACATACACTTTCGTGCTTTATATCAAAGACATCGGAGTGTTTTAAACTTTCTATGAACAGTAATCTTAATTGATTGTTGTGAATGGTCTTCACGCTGTTTCCAACAAAACAAGTTTTGTTATAATACCGAGTAATCCGCATGTATTTCAAGCTCATGCCAATGTAGTGACATAATAAAGGTCGGGTAGATATTACCCACACACACTTATCAAGCATCACTGGTTCACAATGCAACATACCGCAGACAACAAAATATCGGATACAAAGTTAAACTTATTTCGAAATCGAAATGATCTTTGTGTAAAAAGCATAACTGGACTAAAAGAAACAAGTATGGGTATGTTACTTGTGTATGCAGGATCAACAGTAAATACCGTTATTATCATTTCAACGTTGAATAATAAGTAACTTTGTCACTATTGATTATTATGTGTAACTGCACACCTGTATGGTTATTATGTGTCATTTAAAGAGTACATGTTTATATGTGCATATGCACTTAAGACAGGTGATGGAGAGATTTTGCTATGTGCATTTATCAAAATAATACACAAGAACTCGAATATTATGTTTATTCGTGTATTTGTGTTCACTCATTTATTTATTTTTACAAATATTTGAATATGTGGAAATTTGTTTTCATTCGACAGATTTAAGAAACGGAATTAAAAAACTATATAAGTTTTACCACGAGATTCAGAACACAAGTTTGTCTCTACCACGGTTCTACGCTTCGACATCTTGTCAAACGGCTATTTTCTTATTAACAGTTACGGCCCCGTTAACATTAATATCATTAATACAAACTTCATATACATGTATTGGTCAAACATTGAAGCCTAATCTTAAGCATAGTAATGTTGATATTCACAGTTTCCGTGACCTTGTATGAATGGCCGGATGCATCCCTTATGTTCATACTCACTCGCCGGTTATATCCCACAATGTAAATATTTACTGGCCGGATACACCCCACTATGTGAATATTTACTGGCCGGATACATCCCACTATGCAAATATTAATTAACTGGATACATCCCACTTTGTTAATATTCACTGGCCGTATACACCCCATTATGTTAATATTCACTGGCCGGATACTTCCAAATATGTTAAAATTCATTTTCAGGATACATCCCACTATGTTAATATTAACTGGCCGGATGCATCCCACTATGTTAATATTCACTGGCCGGTTCAATCCCACGATATGAATATTAACTGGCCGGATGCATCCCACTATGTTAATATTCACTGGCCGGTTAAATCCTAATATGTTAATATTCACTGGCCGGTTCAATCCCACGATATGAATATTAACTGGCCGGATGCACTCCACTATGTTAATATTCACTGGCCGGTTAAATCCCACTTTGTTAATATTCACTGGCCGGATAAATCCCACTACGGTAATATTTACTGGCAAGAAACATCCCACTATTTTAATATGCATTGGCCGGATACATCAAACTATGGTTATATTCACTGTCCACGCTGCCATATAGACTATTAAGTTAAGTGAGAAGCTGCATAGACAATTCCCGAGGGTTCAACTTCCTGAAATTACACATTATATATTTGCATATACAGACAGCAGTGGCAATTATTATAGCAGTTACAGCAGTAAGACGTACAGACAGGAGTATAAACACTAGACAGCTGTATTCATTAGGGAAAACAGATACATATCCTTGCAATTGAACGCCCTTTGCAATCTTCCAGCCTTAATACAGAAACAACTATTACTGCAACTGTACTTCAACATTCAGCCATATGTGAACATGTCCCTTTAAGATTGTCGACATCCGTTTTCAGTGCTACGTCGCGAGGTGGCGCTACACGAGGCCTGCAAGAACAATAAGTCAGAAGCTGTAGAGAAGATCCTGCAAGACAAAATTGACATTAACTGTAAGAACAATGTAAGAACATTCACAGTAGGGCACACACTTGATAGTTTGAGTCTCGTTCTGGAAAAACGGGGCTTACTGCATGTGCGTAAAATTTCGTACTAGATTAGCCTTTGCAGTCCGTACACGCTAATCAGGGACGACACTTTCCGCCTAAACTGGATTTTTGCCATGAAGAGACTTCCTTTAAACAAAAAAATCATAACAGCGGAAATTTTCGTCCCTGATTAGCCTGTGCGTACTGCACAGTCTAACCTGGCTGGGACGACACTTTACGCGCTTTCATAAATCCCCTCGTTCCCAGAGCAAGGCTCATTTCATTCCCTGTTCGTTTTTTTTACAGAATATAATAAGTGTTATATTATTGAAATGCATGTTAGATCATGGTTCAAAGCGGTTCAACATGTTTTATATTATGTTGGCTCACTGCACGTTTGTTATGGTGTCAATCCGGATTGATCATATGTTTTATATTTCTTAGCGGGATCACAAAACTACAGCTCCCGCTAAGACAATTCGCAGCGAGTAATGTCGAGATATAAAACGAGTATTAATACGAAATAAACTCAAATCACTTTCTTACTGATATGGCTGGAATGTGATTGGCATTTACAAATCAAACAAAAGTAATACAGGGTATAAAACGGCAAAAAAATACCAATCACGGCATGGACGTCGCCATCTTGACTATCACGTGATTACCCTATCTTCCCATGTACGTACCGGTGCATAATAACAGCTATCAAAGAAAATATTCCATTTGCACAAATCTTAGTATTGTCCTTTGAAATTGTTATTTATGTGTAAAAGTGTAATATCCCAATACAAAGAACAAATGTATTTCACAGCTTGACCGCACGCCTCTCCACTGGGCATGTGCAAAGGGACATATGCCAATCGTGGAGATTCTCGTAGAGCATGGAGCTGACCTCGAGGCAAAAGACAAGGTATACGGTAGCACTATACACATATGAGCTGCGCTTTGAGAAATAAGAGCTTTATGTATTTGCGTAAAGTATCATCCCAGATTAGCCGGAGCAGTCCGCACAGGCTATTCGGGGATGACACTTTCCGCCTAAACTGGATTTTCGCTTAGAAAAGACATCATTTAACACCAAAAAAATCCATAAAAGCTGAAAGTGTCGTCCATAATGAGCCCGTGCGGACTGCACAGGTTACTCTGGGGTGATACGTTACGCTCATGCATTAAGCCCGATTGTCTCAGAGCGCGACTTATATTTGAGTTAATATCGTTATCTTTGAATTCCATAGTTTCTTTTAGCCATGCGATGGTTCTTATGAAATACGCAGTTCGCTTTTTGCGATGAAAAGATATCTGATTAATCTTATTATCTTATAAGTTACTGATTTACAAAAAAACACACTATATAAATCAGTCCTAAGTGTCCAAAATGTTGCATAAGTATTTCACTGGAGCTGAAAATAAGTTTTTGAAACTGAACTTAAATGCATTTGCCTCTTCAAAAGTTTAATAAACCATCAGGATAGATACCTCTGGATTAAATTATTGACAAATCGCCTCGATCTATTTCCATCGAAATGAAAATATCTAAGCAGCTACAGATAGGATTGGTGTTTATGTTGTTGAAAGTTGCTAGAGTTTTGCGTCATACTTTTGATTAACATGCATCAACAAAGACACAGTATAGTAGCTAGAGTAAGTTGAAACAGGCGATCATAATAGTGCCATCATAGCTCTCTGTTTTCTTTAAATGTTCGACTTAGTCATTCAGGGAAGGAGCTATCGGTATTCGGCATCTTGATGTCAGTTTCGAATATAAGCCTCGCTCTGGGAAAATGAGGCTTATGGCATGTGCGTAAAGTGTCATTCCAGATTAGCCTGTGTAGTCCGCACTGGCTAATCAGGGACGACACTTTCCCTTAAACTGGATTTTCGTTACCAAGAGACTTTACACGAAATAGTCCATACAAGCGGAAAGTGTCGTCCCTGATTACCCTGTGTGGACTGCACAGGCTAATCTGGGACGACACTTGACGCACATGCATTAAGCCCCGTTTTCCCAGAGTAATTCAGTAATTAAATTTGGTTTGGTCAATTTGAGATAGATAATAGTGTATTCATTGGAAGAATCGTTCTTTGCAATTATTGATTTCACTGTGTATGTCTAGTAACGCTCGGAATGGTTCCTGAACTAACCAGCGTCGTAGCCACGCTGAGCCACACTGGGCCAAACTGAACATGACGAGGCAGCTGCCTCCGCTAACATTTTGTAGGAAATAAATCGGTCGAATAATATCTGAAAGCGCGTCATCACAGAAATTCAGACAAGTTGCGGCACTTTTGCTCTCAACATATCTCTCGATATATTAACTTATTTACAGTTCTATAAATGTAATAATGTACTTTAAAAACCGTACTGTAGGTAAAACAAAGAGTGACATTTTACTTTTTTCTATGCTGAATGTCCCTTCTAAAAGAGTCTCAGCAATGCCTAAAAGTATGTATCCATAACAATACTGTTAATTAGTTTTACGGCGATTAATATCTGATCGCCAATGAAAATCCTTGCTGTCGCTGAGGATGCGTTAGGAACGCGCGTTATCTTAAAATATCGATAAATGAACTGTGAACAGTGCATGCATACATGGTTAATATCGTAGGGTCTTCAAAACATAGTTGGATTTCCAAAAACTAAATCACTGACACCATAGCGAGCACGCCATAGGCGTGACAATTTTTGTGACGAGAAATAGAGCAGCATGGTCACTATACAATCGTGTTGGTCACTATAGTCTCAAACGATTTCTGAGCGATTCAACGGAAAGCCTAGCGCATCTGCGTCACTTGTCGGCATGTCTTTCCGGTCCTACCGCGTGACCTCCGAATTGACGCCATGATCAACCCGAACCTCGGATTTCTTTAAAGTATACCCAAAGTAGTCCGCTTTATGATGCACATGTTTATAAAGCAAAGCAAACATTAACCCAAAATTAACATAAAACCCGACAGATGCACAGCACACGTATAAGATTTCGTTATTTTCTCATTGTATTGCTTAAAACATTTATATCCGAGCATTGCCACATAAAAGAAAGTTTTCATATTTGAATTGAAACATTCCGGTGCTCAAATTACCGTATCGTGTACGCACATATGTCGCGCGATATTTATTCAAATCATTTATATACACTTGTCTGTCATTGAAATAACCAAACGACTTCCGAATTTGTATAATATTAGAAGCAACAAAATGTCGACGAAACCAATAATCATATACAGACAGCGAAAGGGAACTATGTCGAAGCCAAATAATTACATACAGACAGCGAAAGGGAACCATGTCAGTATTTCCACTGGGAATGGGAAAACGCACTCGGGTAAGAAAACGAGTTGGTTCGAATTAACTGCATCATTAAAACGGTCTCTTCATTTGAATAATCGTATGTCAGAATGAGCGCCGGTCATTAAAGCTAGCACGCCACTTTGGAGCGGCAATGGGTTTATTGACTGGAGTTGGAATATCGCTATTCATGCTGCAAACCGCACATGTAAACACATGCATAATTGTAATGTCCCCGTTCCTCGCATGTTTGAATAAGAACAAATTGAGAAAGAAAACTACAAAACAAAACAAAAACTCAGTTTTGCAGGAACATAGATCACTCCAATTCATGCGATGCACATACTTTTTCTTTTACTGATTACTTTTCTATACAAAAGTGTGAATGTATGTGCGAGCTTTAGTCCTTCAATTCTCATGTTTGTCATTGAAATATTTAAATGCATCATTGTTCCCTTGGGTTTAACATTGTGATGTCGGATACGGATCTAGAGTTAATATTTACGCACTGTTGTTAACGATGTGAATCTTTCTGTTTAATAGAGAACATTTTGGTATTCGGCTCATGTTTATATGAGCGTAGTTCTGGGAAAACTGGACTTAATGCATGTGCGTTTAGTGTCGTCCCGGATAAGCAGTCTTATCATGGACGACACTTTCCACCTAGACTAGATTTACGTTACAAAGAGACTTCCTTTAAACGAAAAATACAATAAAAGCGGAAAAGTTTCGTCCCTGATTATCAAGGACGACACTTTACGAACATGCATGAAGCCAATAACTTGGAACGGCTCATATGTGTTATTGCAGTATGGTATGCGAGCGGTGCTATGGGCGGCCCTCTATGGACATCTGGACATCCTGCGCTTCCTGGTGAATGCCGGCGCGGTGGTCTCGTGCACGAATAGGGTAGGTAAATGCAGATTGTGCGAGCTTAGAAGGGAGAGAACTATGTTTGAAAATGATTAAACATGAGATTTACCATTAAGCAAGCCGACAGTCAATGCGTGTATTCATTTCGAAAGTCAAGCTATCGGTTTTTTTACGAAAATGTATGGATAAATTTCTTGTGTATCGTGTTTATGTTCTTGTGGTCACTTGGTCATTCTATCACGTGAATTTGCCACGTGTCTTTGTCACGTGAATTGGTCACGTGTTTATACAACGTGTATTGGTCATGTGTCTATGTCAAGTGTATTAGTCACGTGTCTGTTCCACGAGTATTGGTCACGTGCCTATGCCACGTGTATTGGCAACGTGTCTATGCTAAGTGAATATGGCATGTGTATTGGTCACTTGTCTACGTTACTTTCATTGGCCACGTGTCTATGCCACGTGTCGATGTCACGTGTCTTTGTCACGTGTATTGGTCACGTGGTGTGACGTGTTATTTCAGCAAGGTATGGGGCTACTGCACTGCGCCACACAGAACAACCACATTCACGTGATGAACTTCATCTGCGGCACGCTCGAGAATGTGGACATCAATTGTGCCGAGAAGGTAAGCATTATAATCCCCATTTTACACAAAACTATCATAATCATCGAGAGTCTTGTTCTGTAAAAACTGAGCATAATTCATGTGCGTGAAATGTCATCCCAGATTAGCCTGTGCAGTCCCTGATTAGCCTAGATTTCTCAGAACGTGGCTCATCGTCAACTCGTTACCGCTCCCATTCACATGTGGTAATAACGTCATATTGTTCCTAGAAGTCAATACTGACTGCAACAGGTATACATTATACTAGATATTTCTCATTGAATTGGTATATGTGTGCAAAAACGTTGTTAACAAATTAATTTTTGTTGCAATAATTGAACTTGATATAATATTAAGTCAATAATATGTTTTCTGTGGTCTTTACATGTACGAGCATTAAACATCTCAGTTGCGCTCTTGTGTGTTTTCAGAACGACAAGACTTCCCTTCACATCGCCGCCGAGGAGGGCCACCTAGACGCCGTCATGCGTCTGATAGACCTCCGCTGTGACATCAACAAACGAGATTCTGTAAGCAGTCGGTGACAAAACACGCTAATTTTCTAGACGCTAAATGCGCCACAAGATTAACAATTGTAGTCTCTACGCGTCCCGCAACCACTTGATTATATCTGGTCTAAACCCACGGTACAAATTCCTATACCATAACGTTATATATCGTCGAAACCCGGGGTATGTAGTCCTCAACTATTACGTAATACACAGTCGAAACCCATGGTATATAGTTATGTACCACTACTTTATATATCGTTCAAACTCATGGTATGTAGTCCTCTACCTCTACGTTACATATCGTCGAAACCTATGGTATGTTGTCCTCTACCACTACGCTATATATCGTCGAAACCCGTGGTATTTAGTCCTCTTCCACTACGCTATATGCCGTCGAAACCCATGGTATGTAGTCCTCTACCACTACGTTACATATCGTCGAAACCCGTGGTATATTTTCATCTACCACTACGGTATATATCGTCGAAATCCGTGGTATGTAGGTCTTTACCTCTACGTTATATATCGTCGAAATCCAAGGTATACATATATGTCGTTGAAACCCACGGTATCAAGTCATCTTCTACTGCATTATATATCGTTGAAACCCACGGTATCAAGTCATCTTCTACTGCATTATATATCGTTGAAATCCGCGGTATCAAGTAATCTTCTACTGCATTATATATCGTTGAACCCCACGGTATCAAGTCATCTTCTACTGCATTATATATCGCTGAAATCCGCGGTATCAAGTCATCTTCTTCTGCATTATTTATCTTCAAACCCACGGTATCAAGTCATCTTCTACTGCATTATATATCGTTGGAACCCACGGTATCAAGTCATCTTCTACTGCATTATATATCGTTGAAACCCTCGGTATCAAGTCATCTTCTACTGCATTATAAATCGTTGAAACCCTCGGTATCAGGCCATCTTCTACTGCATTATATATCGTTGAAACCCACGGTATCAAGTCATCTTCTACTGCATTATATATCGTTGAAACCCACGGTATCAAGTCATCTTCTACTGCATTATATATCGTTGAAACCCACGATATTAAGTCATATTCTACTGAATTATATATCGTTGAAACCCGTGGTTTGCAGTCCCCAACAAGTATATTTAAAATAATTATATCGTTAAAAGACACGGCATACAATCCGCTATAATCATACAATGCATGGTCTCAACCCAGGATATACATGTATTCCACATTTTATTGTGATAATTAATTCGTTGAAACCAATGACGTTCAGTCTGCTAATCGCTATGTCAAATACATGTATATGGTATATTGTAGGCTATGATACATTAGAATAACCATATTGCCAAAACATGTTGTATATTGTCCAGAGGTTACACATTGTCCAGATGTTTCACATTGTGCACAGGTTACATATTGTGCACAGGTTACATATTGTCCACAGGTTACACATTGTCCAGAGGTTACACATTTTACAGAGGTTACACATGGATGATTATTTGGAGAATTCACTGGCTGTGGTCACGTGTTTCAGGGCTGCAGCTCGGCCGTGCACGTGGCGGCGAGGCACGGACATCACGAGGTGGTCAAGCG
>VMBQ01004947.1:44452-49871 GCA_007657795.1 Dreissena rostriformis
AATGATGAGAAAGTTGAGCGGCACGTTTATTCTCAGCACCTTCGGCGCCTGTGCGTGTATATAATCCACAATGTATCTGTAGTTTTTTATATAGTATACATGTAGTATTTAATTAAAAAGTATTTGTGGTTTGAAAGTTGAAGACAAAGTGTTGGAATTAACCATGATTTTCTACGTCATTTTGATCTTAGTGTGTGGTTTGTGTAATGCAGACTTCCGCTGCTTTCCTAATGGCGCCGTTGTGATTACAAACCCCGACGGTCGGTTCAACATGATGGATGTTATGTCGGCAACGTGTTGTCTGCGAGCTGCCGAGGTACACGTGGAGCTCTGGCTGGATAACTGTCAGCTGGACGTAAATTACACGGTGATATTTTCAAAGGTCGAGAAGCAGTTGGGTATCGTCACTGACGGTCTCACTCAGTCTGTCGTCTGCAGACAGATCCAGAACGAGGGCGTTATTCATAGCGTCAGTGTGGGCATCAACGTCACTGAGGACCCATCGATACCCACAAAAGAGCAAGTGTTGAATAATGGAGTCCACATAATATAGCGTCTCGGGGAAAACGCTTCCGGTGCACAGGTTCCCGCCGCGCCAAAGATCGTCTGGGATATACAGATAGCGGAATTCCGGATCATACCGGAAATGTGTAGCTTTATGTCGAGTAGCGGCCCCGTGATCCTGCTTCAGAACGGATGCAACAAGGCTCCCGGTCAGGTGTCGAACTTTGTCTCCGGGTTCGGCGGCGGCTTTCTGATGTTATTTCCGGTCGAGTTCAGCGACCGTGCCGGTAATGCCGTCGCCATAGTGTGTTTCGTAAAGCTATGTGCTCTCGCTGACGCTGATAGTTGTAGTGCGAAATGCGGATCAAACGATAATATTAACGGGCGCCGTCGAAGACATTCCCAGAAGCGTTCCACTTCCGGTCTGAGGTCAGAGGTCGCCATTCTCACGCTCCAGTTTGAAAGTCCGGAAGTGACGTCGCGCGCCGTGAAGAACCGGTGTCCGACGACGACGCCGACTGTGTGGATGATTACGTCATTGATATTTCTCGTTCTTGTTGTAATGAAGTGTTAACAATGACTCGTGACTTTCATCTGCAAGAATCTCGAGCTAACTTTGTATACAGCATGTTTTATTTTGAAAATAGTGTAAGATTTGCGAATTGCTATTGACCGATTTGTTATGCCCCCCCCCCCTTCGAAGGTCGGTCGGTCCGTCCACCAGGTGGTTTCCGGATAATAACTCAAGAACGCTTGGGCCTAGGATCATGAAACTACATAGGAACATTGATCATGACTTGCAGATGACCCCTATTCATTTTGAGGTAACTAGGTCAAAGGTCACAGGTCAAGGTCACGGTTAATGGAAATAGGAAAATGGTTTCCGGATGATAACTCAAGAACGCTANGTTTCGAGTAAGCTCGATGGGAACAAAAGTTTGTAATAATATCATAATATACCGGTACACTCATTTGCATTTGGTAATTTAAGGTAACAATTTCTCTAAACTTACAATAATCATTTTATAACGAAAGATGGTGTTCGGTGTTTAATGAAATATAATTTATTTTTAAACATGTAAACTATGTATATGCAAGTATGTTGCATTTTCGGACTGACTATATATGTATTACTTTGCAAAATATATGTGAATAAAATGTCAAACATTTAAAAAAAATCTAATCAAGTACACGAATAAATAATCCACTTTTAATGATTCTCAATTCTTCGTTTGATCTTGAAAAATTTATTGTAATTATTCTGTCAAACGCTGCTACCACCAGTACTGTAAAGAAAATTTGTCTAATTAACTTCTTATGACATAAGAATTGTTATTTGAACATATACATTTGACTGCATTTTATGTGTCCATATGGCTTATAGAGAACTAAAATGAATTTGAAATTACAAATTTAATATTTCAGACTGTAAATATTAATAATGATCATTATGAAAATTTGACATCGTTCTTTTTCATGGTAACTGTATTCATAAGAGATTTCATAGTAATATTTTCATGGTTTATTTCGTCAGTTTAATATGTGTGCATTGCTGTATGTCATTTGTATATTTGTTTATTGTTGTAGGTTTTCATGTTCTTATTAAGTAACACTTTTTGTCTTTTTTCTTGTTCATCTCTGGCAACTTGATAATTCACCAAAAACAAATTTCATTTACTTAATGTCACGGTATAACACTTTGATGCATTTAGTATAAAATCACATTCTGAGTACATTTCAGTACATTATTTTAGTAATTTTACTTGATAGAAACGCTACTCACTTTCCGTTTTGCACTTACGTTTGCTTTTTTAGCGAACGTAGTTCTAAGAAACGGCCCCATGATTCCGAGCATTGTGCACCGAATCCTCGCCTCAATAGCAGACCACGTGATTATGCTCGATTCAAATTTTTCAATAGTTATTTTTTAGTTTCGTGTTCATTTTTTACAATTCAAATGTACCAGTTGTGTAGAAAATTGCACATATTTTTATTAAATAAGATAAAGTAACAAAAGATCCAGAGTGGAACGATATTACCCGCTATCACTAGGGGAGGTAACCGTTGCGAGGAGTTTGAATCATATGAGCCTTGTTTTTGGAAAACGGGGCTTAATGCATCTGCGTTAAATGTCGTCCCAAATAAGCTTGTCCAGTCTAGACAGGCTGATCAGGGACGACGCTTTCCCAAGTTATAGGGGTTTTTTTCGTTTAAAGGAATTCTCTTCTAAGCGAAAAGCCAGTTTAGACGCAAAGTGTCGCACATGAGCCTGTGCGCACTGCACAGTCTAATCTTATCGCACATTTATTTAGCCCCTTTTTTCTCAGAACGAGGCTCATTTCTATCCGTGTCTATCTGCCCCACAGGAAGGTCGCACTGCGCTCCACCTGGCGGCGGAGTCAGGTCACGTTGACACGGTAGAGGTGCTTGCGGACTTTAACGCGGGCCAGGACGCGGAAACCATCGTAAGAACTTCCTGTAAAACTAACAACATTGTACATTAAACTTCATTACAAAAATATAATACATATCGCATTTATTCGATCCACACCATAGCATGATATGTTTACTTATTGTTTAAAGACACAAAATAAGATAAATGATAAATAAAAAATGACGATATAAGCGATCGCTTAGGAGCAGTAACCATAGATGTATTCTTACATTCTTCATTTCCATGTGTTTTACTAAACTTTACTTTAGTTAACGTCCACTTGTTCATTCGTTTTGAAGAAGTGATAAGGGGACTTATGTGATAGATAGGTGCTTCTAATACTAATGATAACGATAATGAGACATATCGAAAGCATAGTTTTAAAAGAACTTTAAATATGTGACAAATATTATTTCACAAAACCAAGATGGCGATATTAACAGTGTAACAGTTATCCCGCCCGTCCCTTGCATTTACTCTCACTCTTACCGTCTTACTCCTACTCCGCCTCTCTTGTTCCCAGAAGGAAACCACTCCTCTCCACTGCGCAGCTTCCAGGGGTCACATGGACGTGTGTAAACTACTCATCAAACACGGTGCTAACATCAACTCACAGAATCATGTAAGTACTTGGCCGCTTCTGAAATTTTAAATTATTACCAAAAGCTTCCTCCTACATCATAATCGTCATGCAATGGGCGCATACAAGATTTCTAGGTGTGAACATATTTATTTTTTATACTGTGCAAATGATAAAAAAGCTTTAGGTATATATTTTCTCGTTTGCTTTATTTTGTGATATTATAGTGTAACAAACGAATTCTATTGGTGGTAACGATATTCTTTTTTAATTAAAGTTAGTTAAGTAAAAAGAACGGCTAAATCATATGATTGACAATCAATTATTTCAGTTGTTTAACATTTGAGTCGCACTCTGGGAAACCGGGGCTTAAAGCATGTGCAGTCCGCACAGGCTAATCGGGGACGGCACTTTCCATCTAAACTGGATTTTCGCTTAAAAGAGACTTCCTTTAAACGAAAAATACCATTAAAGCGGAAAGTTTCGTCATTGATTAACCTGTGCGGACTGCACAGGCTAATGAAAAAATTCATTTTACGCACATGCATTAAGCCCCGTTTTCCCAGAGCGGAGCTCATATACACACTCCTTTTACCGCAACATTACTGTTTTACTGCAGCAAGGCAACACAGCATTACATCTTGCTGTGATGGGCGACTTCCGGGGCCTCACGGAGCTCTTCGTGGCGTCAAAGGCGGAAATAGATCTCCCCAATCACGTAAGACACACAATTGTACAAACTGTTTTAAAATGTGATCATATTATGTTCACATTCATTTAAAATAAAAAGCTTTTGCAAATGAACAAGTATGAACATTTTATTATAAGGTGTTTATAACACAAGTTCAGTAAAATTCTCGTATTGGAAATATGTGAACATTTTCTTCATTTGAGACTCGCTTTAGTGTCATCCAAGATAAGCCTGTGCAGTCCTGGACGACCCTTTCCGCTTGTATAGTATTTTTTGTTTAAAGTCTCTTCTTAGCGAAAATCCAGTTAAGGCGGAAATCGTCGTCCCTTATTAGCCTATGATCAGTTATGTTCTGCACTCATTGTGTCGTCTGCTGGTTACAGAGACTACAGACGCCGCTGCACGTGGCGATAGAGAATGGCTTCCAGGATGTCGTCGAGGTGATGTTGCTAGGCAACGCCAGCCTCACCGCCAGAGAAAAGGTAGAATAAACATGTTTATGTACCGGGTAGGGGTGTGGACATATTACAATTATTTACTGGTTCACGGACAAGTTTGCTTGCAAAATTCTACTTGTCTGCATGCAAATATCCCTTGTCCAAATTGTTTCCGGTAATGTGTCCGGTAATTGTGGTTAATTTCGACCTATTTTGCATAACATGTAACACATTAATATTGTAATAAAAACTAAATATATATCAATACAGTGCAGACATTTACAGTGTGTTTCAAGTGTTATCTTAGCAAGGTCGCATCGCAACACATGTTTGTTTTTCGAACATTTTCTGCAGTCAAATTATAATGACCCAATACATACTTATTAACTAAAGGAAACAAACAAACATCGAACATCGCTGACCAAATGATGGTTTTTATTTCATTGGCTTCATTAAATTAATTAAAATTGAAACCGTTCTGCCAGGATTTTAATTGGCCAGCCTACCCCACCAACCTCCAATTTTAGTGTTGTTTTTTTACTCTAAAAGCTAATACTAGCCGGAGTAATTAGATATTATCTTGCTTGTTCGCCAGCATATGAACGGTGCGCCCTTTACTCTTATTTCAGACCGGCAAGACTGCGCTGCACCTGGCCGCAAGGGGGAGCTACGTCACCATAGTGGACATGATCATAAAGGCGGAGAGATACTTCTCCATGCATCGGGTACGACCCCCACCGTAGATATAGTCGGGTGGGACGCTCCCCCCCCCC
>VMBQ01004948.1:0-10631 GCA_007657795.1 Dreissena rostriformis
AAACTGATCAGTGGGTCCAAGCTGATTTGTCTTTTTTACAAACTATTTATATGAGTCTTTGTGCGTCTTTGTGTGTCTTTGTGCGTCTTAGCAGCATTTAGTAGGATCGGTGAAATTGCATGTCGCAAACTTTAAGTAAAATCTTTTAGAAACTTACATCTGTCTGTTTGTCTGTCTCCCACTTGTTGTGCGTCCTGTGATGTGTTTTACTAGACAGATGTTGCTTTAACTAGCCGCATACTCGTGCTTATCTTATGACTTTTAACACTGCCATTTGTTGTGCGTCCTGTCATGTGTTTTACTAGAGAGATGTTGCTTTTACTAGCCGCATACTCGTGCTTATCTTATGACTTTTAATACTGCCATTTGTTGTGCGTCCCGTGTGTGTGTGATGTGTTTTACTAGAAAGATGTTGCTTTAACTAGCCGCATACTCGTGCTTATCCTATGACTTTTAACACAGCCATCTGTTGTGCGTCCTGTGATGTGTTTTACTAGAGAGATGTTGCTTTAACTACCCGCACACTCGTGCTTATCTTATGACTTTTAACATTGCGTCCTGTGATATGTTTTACTAGAGAGATGTTGCTTTAACTAGCCGCATACTCGTGCTTATCTTATGACTTTTAATACTGCCATTTGTTGTGAGTCCCGTGTGTGTGTGATGTGTTTTACTAGAGAGATGTTGCTTTAACTAGCCGCATACTCGTGCTTATCCTATGACTTTTAACACAGCCATCTGTTGTGCGTCTTGTGATGTGTTTTACTAGAGAGATGTTGTGTTAACTAGCCGCTTACTCGTGCTTATCTTAAGACTTTAAAACTCGACAGCCAAGAAGTCCCTGGTTTCACTAGACAAACCGAACAATTTGTCCATATTATTCCCTGTGGCCGAAATATCATGGCTTCACTTGTCCCTGTAGGACAATCAGTAGCTCCAACCATAGATACAGAATCGCGGCCCTATACCCTGAATGTTGATTCTGCCCTTATCAAGAAACTAAAAGCATCAAAAAGAAACATATCCCTTGACATCAACTACAAGCGAGGAAATCATCTGGTCATTGAGGCAGATCTAGCAACATTTGAACTGCTAAAATGTGCCATGCTGCAATATTACTCCATTAAATGACATAACCGCTCGATAGATATTAAAAAAGTGTTGGACAAAAAGCATGTTGCCATTACAGAGTACACCATCCGTGTACAGTGTACTGATTCTACTGAACATTCCTATACTCTAAACATCTACCATACAACCAGCAGGTGCTTGGTCAACGGAAAAGGTATTCAGGGATTCATTGACGTTGACCTTCCCAAACTCCACTCTATGGTTCAAGGTGCCCAGTCTGCTTGTGGATACAGCTTTGAATACATAAACAGAACGTTGCAATCTGAAATAGAAAAGGCTCTGAACAAAATTTCTGAGAAATCTTCTCACATGTGTCGTAGCTGAAATAGGAAATGTAAAACTAGGAGTACCCTTTGCCGACTATTGTCACTGTGGCTTGTGTGAAGTGGGACAAAATTGACAAACAAACCTATGCTGTTCTTGTTGCTTCAAAGCTTGATACATGTAGTGCTAGACCAGGTGTGAAGCAATCGGTAGAAAAGTCAGCCACTGAAATTTGTGACATTATGTGCCATGCGGCCCATGAAGTACAGGGAAAAAGGAAAAAGCCAAGAAACACTAAACCCTAACTAGCTGTATGGAATTCAGAATTATCGCAATCCTTAAATAATCTTAGAGTAATAAATAAACAATGGACAGCGAACGGAAGTAAGAATGACTCATGTGACCCGATATTTATTGAAAGAAAGAGTGCTAAGAAGGAATTTAGACGTTTATGTAGGGTTAGTGATGCCAAGAAATTGAGTGATGAGAAGCAAGAGATTATAGACTCCAGATCAGGTGACAAGAAACTTTTTTATAAACTGATTAATAGACAGAGAGGATCATTGAAACATGTGGTTGAAGACCTTTATGTAGGAGAAACACTTTATTCCGGAACGGAGGGTATTCTCGAGGGGTTCAAAGAGCACTTCGAGTGCTTAGCAAAAGACTCAGATAACACCGAATTTGATCAAACCTATCACAGCCAGGTTAAAAGTGAGATATCCGCAATCACCAATATTGTCTCCAACTCCCCAGTGAACCCTGTGACAGTAGCTGAACTGACAAAAGCGCTGAAAACCATTCATAAAGTCAAAGCGGCGGATATTTTTGGTGTAAACATCGAACATGTTGTATTTGGCCCGGATAGCTTAAGAACTCGTATTCTTGTATTCTTGAAATCATCAACACTATCTTCAGTAACAAAGAAATTCCTACCTGTTTGAAAAGAGGCATCCTAACCCCGGTGTTTAAAAAGAAAGGGATTCCAACCGAAGTAGGTAATTACAGAGGAATAACAGTATTGCCTACTATGTGCAAAATTATAGAGACAATTTTAAGAAATCGAACTCAAAACTGTATTTTAAACGTGCAAAACCCAACGCAATGAGGATTTACTGCAGGGTCTTCCCCATTAAATGCCGCTTTTATTCTCGAGGAGTACTACCGCGAGTGTACAGACCAAAAAACCTCATGTTGTGGTACTGGACGCCAAGTCTGCATTCGACGTGGTAGACCACTCCCAACTTTTGCGCAGACTCTACCATGCAGGAATAAATGATGGTCACTGGCTCCTCCTGAAATCTTTACATGAAAATTCATCCGGTGTTGTAAAGTATAGGTCCCAAATCAGCGATTCCTTCAGAATATCACAAGGAGTACGACAAGGAGGGATCCTCTCCACGGACCTTTACAAGCTCTACGTCAACCCTCTGTTGGATAGGTTAAGTGACACCGGACGAGGCGGGCGCATTGGCACCGTACTTGCCAATAGTTCGGCATGTGCAGATGACGTATGCTTAATGGGTAGAGACCATGCAGATGTGCAGTTAATGATAGATATGTCCCTATTATTTGCGAATGAAGAACGTTATCTCCTCAATCCCACAAAGACTGTAGCCCCGAATATCAAACCCTCTAAAAGAGCAACAATCCCACCAAGTGAGCGTTTCAAACTGGGTGAAATTGACCTCAACTCTGTGGATACCTCAGTCCACCTGGGAATAACCAGAATAACATCTGTCTGTGAAACAGCTGAAGTGAATGTAGAAGGGAACATCTCAAAGGCAAGACGTGCACTGTACAGTCTTCTTGGAGCCGGGTTGCACGGTCACAACGGTTTAGACCACAAGTCGATGCTGGATCTCTACAAGTCATTTATTTTACCTGTGCTCACTTATGGTATAGAAATATTCACACCGAAGAGTCCTTTAATCAAACAATTGGAACTATTTCAAAGGAAAACTGTTAAACAGATACTTTCTCTACCTAACAACACTGCAGACCCCTGTGTGTTTATCCTTACAGGGCTTCTACCAGTTGAAGCAATCTATCATCTGAAAATTCTGAACTTCTTCAACAACATATGTGGTCAAAGTGAATCTAGTATTGAACGCCAAATTGTGATACGGCAACTATCGGTGAAATCAGGGAAATCTTCATCTTGGATAAATTTAACTGTGTTCTCACTCTCCTTGTGAAATATGACCTGGGAGATGTTGATGATTANAACTTGTCTGACACAGGCTAGTCTAACTTGTCTGACACAGGCTAGTCTAACTTGTCTGACACAGGCTAGTCTAACTTGTCTGACACAGGCTAGTCTAACTTGTCTGACACAGGCTAGTCTAACTTGTCTGACACAGGCTAGTCTAACTTGTCTGACACAGGCTAGTCTAACTTGTCTGACACAGGCTAGTCTAACTTGTCTGACACAGGCTAGTCTAACTTGTCTGACACAGGCTAGTCTAACTTGTCTGACACAGGCTAGTCTAACTTGTCTGACACAGGCTAGTCTAACTTGTCTGACACAGGCTAGTCTAACTTGTCTGACACAGGCTAGTCTAACTTGTCTGACACAGGCTAGTCTAACTTGTCTGACACAGGCTAGTCTAACTTGTCTGACACAGGCTAGTCTAACTTGTCTGACACAGGCTAGTCTAACTTGTCTGACACAGGCTAGTCTAACTTGTCTGACACAGGCTAGTCTAACTTGTCTGACACAGGCTAGTCTAACTTGTCTGACACAGGCTAGTCTAACTTGTCTGACACAGGCTAGTCTAACTTGTCTGACACAGGCTAGTCTAACTTGTCTGACACAGGCTAGTCTAACTTGTCTGACACAGGCTAGTCTAACTTGTCTGACACAGGCTAGTCTAACTTGTCTGACACAGGCTAGTCTAACTTGTCTGACACAGGCTAGTCTAACTTGTCTGACACAGGCTAGTCTAACTTGTCTGACACAGGCTAGTCTAACTTGTCTGACACAGGCTAGTCTAACTTGTCTGACACAGGCTAGTCTAACTTGTCTGACACAGGCTAGTCTAACTTGTCTGACACAGGCTAGTCTAACTTGTCTGACACAGGCTAGTCTAACTTGTCTGACACAGGCTAGTCTAACTTGTCTGACACAGGCTAGTCTAACTTGTCTGACACAGGCTAGTCTAACTTGTCTGACACAGGCTAGTCTAACTTGTCTGACACAGGCTAGTCTAACTTGTCTGACACAGGCTAGTCTAACTTGTCTGACACAGGCTAGTCTAACTTGTCTGACACAGGCTAGTCTAACTTGTCTGACACAGGCTAGTCTAACTTGTCTGACACAGGCTAGTCTAACTTGTCTGACACAGGCTAGTCTAACTTGTCTGACACAGGCTAGTCTAACTTGTCTGACACAGGCTAGTCTAACTTGTCTGACACAGGCTAGTCTAACTTGTCTGACACAGGCTAATCCAACGTTATGGGGGTTGGGATAGGGCCGGGTCACAGATTTTCCTAAAAAAATGAGTGAAAATCCGGCCCCACCCCCCATAACTTTTGACCCATGGGTCAGATCAAAATTCCAAATAGTGAACCGTCGCACATGCATATCATAGTTTCCATGTGTGTAAGTTTCAAGGTTCTAGCGCTAATAGTGTAGGAAAAGATAGTGGCCAGGATGGACGGAAAGACGGCGGAGATAACCACAATATCCACGCTTTGCTTTTAAAAGCGTGGGGATAATAACTTTAAATATTCCGACGATTATAGTTTTATCAGAAGGTAATCTATGTGTGTTAATCCGGTGACACATCGCACGTGTGTTTTACAACCTGATAATTATCATTAAACCTGGCAGATAGATGAAAAGTCCCTGGATCGTTACATTTGCGTTATTTTGGTTTACTAATCTACGCCAAATTGTATTAGTCAAAGGTCAGCGAAATCAAAATGTGTACAGTTTGTTTGGTAATAATTAAATTTGTGTTCTACAGTTTATCAAATGCTAATCAGGTTATCATCGTACGATGTGGTCAAAATTAGCCTTGGAGTATATATCGGTAAAAAAAAAACCCAAACACAATGAAATAATTGTAAATACATTGCAAACAGATCCTTAAGTACCGTAATAACTCTAAGTTTTCGGACTCTTAAAAGTAATAAATTATTTATAGTTGATGTCATGCACTGGAATATACGAACATCCAATGCATAAGGTATATAGCCAGTGCGTCTCTTAATTTTCGGACACTGTCTATTTGGGACAATTTAAGGGTCGGAAATCTTCAAGTTAGAACGATATAGCAAAGGAAAGGAAAAGGTTGCGCTGAACTATTTTTTTTCACCCTAGTGTCTAATGGTCTTATCTTACGATGGCAGTTGTAAGTTTGTAATTGTAACAGGGCGGTATTATCTCCCTGTATTTATGTGAATTTCCTCCCTTTAAAATGTTGTTTTAAATAGTTAACATATTTATAGTTTATACATAATATTGTTTTCAACACTATTATAACTATGGTATTATGTTGCAACTATTTAAATTATATATTTGTAATTAAATAAAGTTTTATATAATTACTATATAAACTTTATTTAACAATGTAGTTTTAGGTCAATCCGAACACCCCCCATATTCTCCCTTCCAAATCCATAGAGCCCGGCTACGCATGGCCCGTAACAACTCGACCCCTCTCATGCGCCATAGCCTCCGCAAAGGACCCCCAATATCTGCGAAAGTTCATACCTATAGTATAAACAATGTTACCATTATGTCGTGGAACGCCCGAGTGGTTACTCATTACTTAAATGAAAAAATGTACAAGCTTCAAAATTATGTTACTAACAACGAAGTGCACGTAGTATGTCTCCAGGAAACGAACTACAAAAGTAATCACAGACAAGTTCATTTAAACGGCTATCAAGAACCTGTGAGAGGTGAACAAAGGAAAAAACTTATAGGCACTGGGGTAGCAAAATATGTAAAATCGGGCATTTCCTTTACTAAAATAAACATCAACCAGGATTGCCCCATTGAATCTTGTGCCCTCACACTTTACTCGACTAAGCGCCAATCATTCAGAATTCAATGCATATATGCTCAAACTAGAGACAACACGTGTAAAAAATATTCAAAAATATTCCATTCAATTGACCATAGAAAGAATAATATTATTGTTGGCGATTTCAATCTAAAACACCCCTGCTGGAACCCCGAGGGTGATCCACGATGCGACGATAACTCCTAAAATCTCTTGAAACTAATTAACAACAACAGCCTTAACTTCCTTAACGACGGTCAAATAACGAGACTGTCTGATCGCGAAGATCAACCTGACAGCGCGATCGATCTAGCCCTTACCTCAGCCAATCTTCAAGCTATAAGCGATTTCAATGTAATTGACGACTCGTTTGGAAGTGACCATCTTCAATCATAATAAACATTAAGACTAAAATAGAAAATACCCTTCCGTCCATAAAACACAAATGGAAAATACACAAAGCCTCACCTGAACAATGGAACAAATTGAAAAAAACTCAGTGTGATAACGAGTTCCTTCCTAATTCAGCTCTCCTTACATGCAAAAATGGCGCGCCGGGCGACGATAACATTCATTATAAGATACTTAAACAACTTCCACTCTCGGCGAAACAAGAATTACTTGCCCTGTATAATAAATCTTGGTCTGGAGGTACCCTTCCTGATGAATGGCACGAGGCCACAATAATTCCGATCCTTAAAATTAATAAGCCTAAAGACTCTCCAGCTTCATATTGGCCGATCTCTTTAACCTCTACTTTCACCAAACTAATGCAGAAAATGATAAAACCGAGACTCTGTGCGTATCAAGAAAAACATAACAAAATCTCAGAAGTCCAATCAGGCTGTAGATCTAACCACTCTTGCGAAGANTCGAATTTTCCCTTGTGTACAATTAGTGATTAATGATATAAATTTTCAATGGAGAGCTTGAATATTTTTCCGTTGTCAACACATTAACACATTTCCCTTATGAAATGTCGGTATCATTTTAACATTTCTAATTGTATTATTATCAAAACAGGTCACACCAATGACAAGCGTTTTATTTCATAAAGTTATGTATGAGTGCCTCTTTGCTCTGATTTGGGAGATAATTAGTAGCAACCAGGTAACGTCCCCTTACTGAACCTTATTCAAATTCAGATGATTAAATATTTTATCAATCGGTAAAATAATTATGTAACATAGAAATGTGACGGTGATTATTTTTTTAGATATGTTGACACTTACTTAGCTGTAAAATAAAACATGCACGTTTCGTAAATACAACTGAATGATTTGTAAATTAACTATTTTTTACATAGTTATTTAATGTTATTGAACATTACATTACCTCGACCTCTCATATCAATACCAACCAACAGTAATATTTCGCCTGATCGGTTTCATCATACGAACGCTTCCAATAGTTTAAAAGATACACACTTTAATATTGAAATTCAATACATAAACATGAAATATATATATTTCCTACTAAATCAATATACATTGATTTTCTTCAAATTTAGATGAATACTTACAATATTATTAATTTCCGCAATTTGTAAGACTCATTTAGTAGTTTCAACACACAACTTCACTTTCCGATCATTTCAGATAAAAATCTGTTTAAAATCACGTTTTATGAACCAGTCGTACCGCGTGGTTTGGTCGTGGGCGACCGTATCCGTGGAGACCTTATGTTTAAACTGAGTCATACCTGTGACAGCGAACAATCTTATCTCAATATTTGCTGCGGTGGCCTCACACTCGTAACATTCCACTCGCAGCCAAAGGTCGTAAGTGTTATCTGCCTTGTAATACATGATACACCAATGTTCATTAACTTAAATGCAATCGCTAGCATTTTTAGAAATCATAATAATTGTCTGTATTTTCAATAATACAAATTAATTTCTATAAAATTCATTTCCTTTATTTGAAGTAGCGAATACATGTCTAAAAGCCTCTAACTGCAATAGAAAACTGGAGCGCATCGTATGGCTTCCAAATAAATCACACAAAAACCCAAGCAATCTTATTCCCTGCCAGTGCACAAAAAGTTGCGGCCAATGCACGTAAAGCAACTCGATCTCAGAAAATCCCCGATCCCCCACAACTTACTCTATGTGGTACTCCTCTTCCACTCCTTGACAACATTTCTTTTTTGGGTATGACATTTGACAAATATTTTACATGGAAAGACCACATCCTTAAACTAGTTGTACGCTGCCAACAGGACCTCAACTTTCTAAAATGCATCCAAAGAAACAACTAGGGTACGGATAAAAAAGCCCTTATGCGTATCTATAAAGCCACTATCTGGGCACATATAAACTACGGAAGCATTGCGTACAATTGAGCCAGTGATACATTACTCAATAAATTACAAGTAATCCAAAATACGGCACTAAAAATTATAACTGGTACACGTAAATCTACAAGCACCGTTCTGCTGCACGTTGAATGTGGAATGCTAGAACTGGGTCAACAAAGGCAAATTAACCAACTAAAATACCGCGCGCGCACGCTATCTATGGGACCACACCTCCCAATTAATCTTAGTGTAACTTTAGACCCGGCCTACCAAAAAAGGAAAAAGAAGAGTGGTCTCCCGTACGCGCAGAACGTGCTCGAGCTAGGCAAATATTATGAGACTATTGACATTAAAACACAGGAACCTACATACTTTAGCTTAAGAAATCTATCAAAACCAAATATTGACTTACATCTAACAACATTAATTAAAAAATCCGACAACGACCCAAACAGTGGCTCTATAGCTCAAAACTATGTAACAGATAAATATGGGGATTACACACAGATTTTCACTGACGGTAGCAAAAATGAGGAACTTGAAATAGCAGGCGCGGCTTTTGTAGTGTATCAACCCAAAAATGTCATTATACATCATTGCAAGGTAAAATACAATAAAGAACTGTCTATATTTGCATGCGAACTAGCTATAATAAACAGCGCCATAAAGTGGCTTAACGAACTTGAAACTCACGAACGCTCAAACTACGCGATATTAACCGATTCTCTCAGCGCCTTACAAGCATTAAATGCAGGATCATCGAAAACGCGTCCCGACCTAATATGTGCAACATTAAAGGGAATCACAAAACTAGCAAACAACAATATCACTCTCCAATTCGTATGGATCCCGAGTCACGTAGGCATTCCGGGTAACGAACACGCTGACCAACTTGCCAGAATAGGTTCCCATGAAGGTCTACCCTCTGATTTAAAGCCTAGCGCGCGCGAACTAATTGCAATCATTAACCAAAAAGCGTATAATGAACAGGATCACAAATGGTCAATGTACTGCGCTAATCATAATTTACCGCTATTAACCAACCCTAGCCATAAGATTAACATCTATAGTCCCATTAAAAGGGAGGACAGGGCTTACTCGCGCATGCGCCTAAGGGTGACTAGATTGCACGGCGACTATTACAAAACTGTCCTCTGCCCCCAGTGCAACATTCATAACACGTTTGAACATCTTTTCTTTATATGCCCTAAACACGCTGAACAGAGACTGGAACTAAGTGCAGGGGTAATAGCGGCCTACAAAAACACACTTATCATTAATCGCGACTCACTGTTGATGCCTCCAAGCGAAATCGCTCCTGTTGTGCGACTGCACGTGTTTAAATTTTTGCGCGACACGGGCTACTTAGATAAAATATAATGTTCCGTTGGACTATTAGCGGTAGTTAGATATAACAACACATATCGTCAGATATATATTGCTCTTCATTTATTCAAATTAATAATAGCAATCTTATGTACTAATGACGGGCGGGCCTCGGACGATGGTCACTTCGGTGATCACCATATGGCCACTCGTCTGGGCCCGGCTCGGACTGAACCTAACCATATTATCCCGGCCCTATAGGAAAACTAAAATCAATAAATAAATAAATAAATAAATAAAAACTCAGATCAATAATGGCAATCTTATGTACTAATGACGGGCGGGCCTCGGACGATGGTCACTTCGGTGAAGTCCATATGGCCACTCGTCTGGGCCCGGCTCGAACTGTACCTAACCATATTATCCCGGCCTTATAAGTGTAAGTTACCTGTATAAAATAGTTATGCGGGCCACGGGCTTAATTCTGAGGAAAAATAGTATACTAAGATTAATTAATTTGGTTCTCAAACTGTACCGTAAACAATTCATGATATATGTATTTTTAAAGATTCAAATTAATAATGTATGACTCATTTT
>VMBQ01004948.1:11179-74554 GCA_007657795.1 Dreissena rostriformis
ATGAGATCTATTTCCGAACCAGCCAGGTGTTCGTTGAGATAGGAATTGCATAAATAAATGTGAGCCCGTTGCGGAGCTCTTGCGAAATAGTTGAGATAGGAATTGCATAAATAAATGTGAGCCCGTTGCGGAGCTCTTGCGAAATAGTTGAGATAGGAATTGCATAAATAAATGTGAGCCCGTTGCGGAGCTCTTGCGAAATAGTTGAGATAGGAATTGCATAAATAAATGTGAGCCCGTTGCGGAGCTCTTGCGAAATAGTTGAGATAGGAATTGCATAAATAAATGTGAGCCCGTTGCGGAGCTCTTGCGAAATAGTTGAGATAGGAATTGCATAAATAAATGTGAGACCGTTGCGGAGCTCTGCGAAATAGTTGAGATAGGAATTGCATAAATAAATGTGAGACCGTTGCGGAGCTCTTGCGAAATAGCATAGAATGCGGTGCATTATCTGGTGGCGATGATTGCATAAACGAGAAGCTAAATCAATAGTGCAACTGGGGTTGAGGGCTATCTTTAGGGCAGTACTTCCGGTCGAATCCGCGACGTGCCTCAGTTGTAGTGCTAGTCTATAGCTGAGGTTTTATTTATTCTAGTGCTAGTCTGGCGTAAATTATATTCCGCAATGTGTTTAGGTAATGTAACACATTACACAAGTATAATAAAAATGTAACTGACACAGTTGGCTGTTGTAGTCATTATTCAGCAGTTCTTGCTCTTGTTAATAAATATGTGTAGATCAAGTGGATGTCGACAAAGGATCAAGGATCCATTTGATAAGTAGACTTATGTATCGAACGCTCATGACATAGACAAACGCTAATCGATGGTTACACTTTGTGATCCGAATAACGCTAACCAGATGAACGAATCGAATCTTGGTTAACACATGGGGTACTGAGCTGCTTTCTGAAATAATTGCAATGCCTATTACGTTTCTGAAATGAAACATTAAATAAAAAAAAACGCAATAAACAAACTTTAAATAAACATTAATATACAGTGCCAACATTCACTATTAATGCTTAATAAATTGATATATAACACATTTGCACTCAGAAATCGATTTATACAGCAATGGTTCCAAACTGGAAACAACATATAACTTATTCATCAGCTTCGACTTCGACATCGTAAAATCTCGGGCAATCTACAGTCATGGTTAATAATTTAAATAGCAGGTGTAAATGGGTTATAATATCCGGCTTTATTCATACCATACTGTGCCATTGTGTACACACCGGACTGATTTTACTGACCAGTGTACTAACGCGAAAGGAGTTGTGGGTAGCACTTCTTTTACGAGTGAAAAGTGAAAGCGAAAGTAGGTCAGGTAATCGTGCTTCTGATAATTGCTATCAGTCTTAATACAGATTCAAAATCACATTTAAACATAATTAAATAACATTTCTTTAAACAACATTCCGTTTTAAACACACAATAAAAAAGATTTTTCTTTCATTATGAACATTTTTATTCCTACGCAGAACTACTCTGGCGGAAGCATAATTCCCCAAACCAGGGTAATGTGATGCGTCTTAGTATAGAGGTGACAATAACGTAGTGACGTCACCATCTATGTATAGAATGATATTGTGCTGGTGTCTCTCGATGGTCCATTCTACGGACCATCCCGTTTGTGTATACATTAGTGATATTATTCGTGATATTCACTATCCAATACGCATGATTGCTAATGAAACTATGCCATACCTAATTTTCAACAATCCGGTTTCATTCAGCTAGTGCTCGTAATTCCGGTTTGGTGACACAAACTCATTCACGGGGTTATAAGTTGTTGGTTACTTTCAATCCATCAACAATCTTAAGTTATATTTAAAAAAAAATTGTCGGCTTATTCACCCCACCCTTTTTGTAAATAACTTTCAAGTTAATGAAGTAACATCCCACACACATCTGGGTTTTAATTTCTCCCATATATGTTAGTGTCATGATAATATTGAATCAATTAAGACAAAAGCATTGCAAAGAATAAATTTAATGAGATCTTTTAAGTTACCTCTCGCTCGAAAGTCCATTCGAACTATATAGTCGACATAACTTTGACCTATTTTTGAATATTCAGACGTCGTCTGGAATAATATAACTTCTTAAGATGAAATTCAACTTGAAGAAACACAACAGAAAGTAGCATGTTAAATTACTGTTGGGACTCGTTGACATTCTTTTTTAAATTAAATGATGAAACTACGGAATACCGTTAGGGCCATCGTGGTTACACATTAAAATCCAGAGGGCGACAATGCGATAGTGCGATAGTACATTGTCGTCATCGTACTGTCGCATTGTCGTCTATCGCCTTCCGGTACACATGCGCACATCGTATTTTTTTCCTCGATGGAGCCACTTTAAAAAATACTTTACAGTTCGGCATATAGTTTGTCACAGATCGGGTTTAAGTCTTATTTGTTTTATTTTTAAACCACTTTTAAATCATATTTCACAGTTCGCCTGTTCGGGTTTTAGTTTTAACGTTTACTTGTTGTAAGCGACATTTTTCATTTGAAAATCAAGATGTCCGACTCGGACAACGAAGGTAGGCTAATATGTTTTATTTTTAAAACAATTTTGTTCGAAGACATCTGCCAAAATTGGTCAAAACAGGGTAGGCTACAATCAAATTCTACTGTTAATATATGGATTATGTATGCAGCATAATAATCAGTGATATTAATAAATTTCATAACTATAAGTCGCAGGTACAGGACGCCTAGCACTCTTCCCCCAACCCAGATGTGATTCTATTAAAATGACTCCATATTTTGTATACTGTTTTGATTTTTATACATGTATTGCCCATTTCTCATTGATTCGTGGGTTCTCATTGATTTGTGCCTTGATAAAAACAAGCAAATTCTTGATTGATGATTGTTCAACCTTGAGTAAAATCCAAAATGTACACTCAGTTTTTTAACTTCGAATTTACAGAAAACAAATACGTAATTTAAGCAGATTTTTCTGACCATGTGACGGTTTTAATTGACCTCGCAAAATATGTCTTAACCAATATCTTGGTTAATTGAAGACTTTCTGAATTTTATAAAAAACAAAAATATGCAGAAATTATCTCCCTTTGATAAGAACCCTGAATATTTCTTGTTTTAAACCCAAAGTATTTTTACAAGAATTGTCTTTAGGAATTAGTCATGATTGGCCTGTTTCTCCATTCACTCCTTCTCGACACGCGCCTTTTAGATCTGTTCGCCTGCGGTTAATTCTTGATTCGCCCCAATGGCCCTCATTGATATCGATATGCCCCTCATTTAAAAAATAATTAGTATAATTGTTCGCAAAACTGTTAAAAAGTCTGCCTTTAATATTTGACACTTAAATCAGAACAGAACAGAACAGAACAAATCTTTTATTACTCCCATGTATACATAGATACAACATGGGGAGATGTTATCATATACATTAAATACATCAAACATTTGCATGGTTCCGGTCAGAGTATTGTTCAATATATAGTTGATTTGATGAATGTTAAATAAATAATTATGTTCCTGGAATATGGGGAAGTCATTTGTAAACATGTTATATATGTGTACTGCATTTTCAGAGCTATTGCAAAAAAAATAGTGAGTTACACAACACAAGCACATAGATTCGGCATTAGGGCTCAAACATGAGATGAGTAATATATAAAGGAAACTGATCATAATAATATAATAAAATAATAATAATGATAGGAGTAGAACTTATGATTAATGACATGCCTTGGTGTATAACAAAATCAGCATCAGGCGACCAGAGTCGTTAACAAATGTGTGAATTGAAAGTAATATTCTCAAGGTACCATATTTAACTTCATGAGATTTAAAGTGGAAACGAGATGTTTCGTTGGACATACCAGTTTAACAGATATGCAGAAGAGGTACGTACACAAGGTACATTTATTAGCGATCCCCGACTAATGATCACCTATATGAAACGAAATTATAGGTGATCTCTGGGGGATACGTCTGCGCGAAGACACATCATGACTATTTTAACGGTAAGCATTAATTGCTGCACTGATCTATCTTGGATGTTCGGTTCCCATGTTTGGTGGCAGCCGACGACCATTAAGCGATATACCTACATGTTATATATAGTATTCGTCTGCAAATGAGACATATGGAAGTTGCATTCCTCAAATAAACGGAAAACATGTTCAGAACACCCAGACTCATTAATTGGTTCAATGAGAAAGGGGTGATATACACAATAAGTACACACCAAACAATAAATACGAAAAAGGGTACAATGGCATAATATTGATCTATGATCTATTAATAGTTAAACTAAGATGGGCATAGCAACTCAGTATAACGTTATACTAAAGATCAGCCTAGATATGGCTACGCGCCTGTGTAGTACATGTAGGTCTACTATTGTCTACACACGGGTAAAACTTAGTGACAAGCAAAATTAAATAACTCTGACTATCCATAAATTATCTCCATTGTTTGACGTAGAAAATGTCCCAGAACTTTGTTGTAATGCATGCAGATCAAATTTTCATTTTAGTAAAACTCTTGTTTTGTGTCAAGGCACTGACGCGGTGATACAGGGCAACAGATAACATGCATATTTGGGTATTTAAGCTATTAATTTTATGAAAATAGCACAAACTTATCTGTAGCTCTGGAGGTATTCGTCATCGTAAGTGACAGTTTAAGTTTTTCATTTGTCCATCCAGAGAACAGTCACTTTAAAAATAAAGGTATATTGCTGCATTTTAATGCAAACGTACTTTTATGTTCTGTAGGTTATCAGGAAAAATATCTCAATTTACTACCGGAATGAATGATGTCAACCTTGCATGGGACATGGTCAAATCACACGCAGAGTTATTCGAGCCTTCGTTTTGCTCTCATCCAAAAGAGATCACAGGTGAAGAAATGATACGTTTGTTCCAAATGAACAACAGTTTGATGGGGTCCAATGACAGGGCCCTTGAAGATGTTTCAGTATTTGGCTGGGAGTCGTTTCTACAGTTTATTGAAGGTAGATATTGTAGTTCATATGTTATAACAAAGGTTGAATTTTAAAATAATGCATAAAGTATTTTAAGCTTTAACACTAAAGGCCAAAGATATTTTTGTATATTATTGAGTCACAAAATTCTGCAAAATTAGAACATTTCATTAAATCTCAGTATTTAGTGTTTGTTCACCTGAGCACAAAGTCCTCATGGTAAGCATTTCTGATCATTCAGAGTATGTTGTTTTTGGTCAACAATTGGACTATTATAAACACTCTAAAAGGCCACAGACTGAGTATCAACCAAAATTTGTCAGAATGTTCATATCAACAATAACTACGTCCAGTTTGAATCTGGGTCATATGGGGTCAAAAACTGGGTCATGACTTGAATCTTAACAAAAGCTTAGTAAACACGGCNGGCCCTTGAAGATGTTTCAGGATTTGGCTGGGAGTCGCTTCTATAGTTTATTGAAGGTAGATATTGTAGTTCATATTTCATAACATAGGTTGAATTTTAAAATAATGCATAAATTATTTAAAGCTTTAACACTGAAGGCCAAAGATATTTTTGTATATAATTGAGTCACAAAATTCTGCAAAATTAAAACATTTCATTAAATCTCATTATTAAGTTTTTGTTCACCTGAGCACAAAGTCCTCATGGTAAGCATTTCTGATCATTCAGAGTATGTTGTTTTTGGTCAACAATTGGACTATTATAAACACTCTAAAAGGCCACAGACTGAGTATCAACCAAAATTTGTCAGAATGTTCATATCAACAATAACTACGTCCAGTTTGAATCTGGTTTATATGGGGTCAAAAACTAGGTCATGACTTGAATCTTAACAAAAGCTTAGTAAACACGGCAAAGGCCATTTTTGTTCTGATCTTAAACAAATATTTATCTGAACGATATCAAGGTCAAATTTGAATCTGGGTCATGCTGGGCCTCAAACTAGGTTCCAGGGTCAAATCGTAGCAAAACCTTTTGATATTTGGAAAGCTTTATATAGTTACGCATTGCTTTGTTTATCAGGTCTGTTGAGCACTATAGGGGCATCTTTTCCCTATTGTTTCCTATAATATTATTTTTTTCAGCTGGTGACATTGGTGTAACATTATCAGAAGTTCTTGCCATTGTGATGGGGGCTGACTGTTTCCCACCATGTGAATGTTTGAAGTTGATAGATGTGGACTTCTGCACTTGTGAAGACAGTCGCCGTGGCGTAGTGGATATGGTGTCCCCCTAGCGATCGGGAGGTCACGGGTTCGAACCCCACTGGGAGCGTTCCTTCGGTCTCCCCCAAAGACACCAATTACTGGTTCTAGTCCCAGGAAACGGACTCGAGAGCGTTCCTATAAGCCTAAGGCTTTCGATGCAATCGAGCTAAAATAAATAGGTTTAAACTAAGGCAGACTTCCATCTGCTTCAACTTGTGCTCTCCAGCTGTGGCTACCAAGAGTCAATAAACCTGATATAATTTCCAAACTTGTGTACAGGGCTTTGAAATAATCATATGGTTTTATGAAAATTTAGGTTACCGGGGGTAAATGGTTTAGTTTGGAGGATGTACATTATTGTGTTGTAAAGGAGGTAACATGTAGACAGAAAAATAGTTAATGGCTCTAAGGCCAAACCAAACTGATTTCTTGGACATTTTCATAAACAAATGTTTGTTATAATACATTAATGTATTATGATGTGATTCTGGAATAAAATAACAATATGTATATGTGTGTTTTACAAAACCATTTTCACATGTTATACGCATTAATCTGTGTTTGATAAATGATTGGTCATGATGTTCATGTAGATATACATATAAATATAAGAGGTGTTCCTTAGCTGTTTTGCTGTTATCTGTTTCCGTTGTTAACAAACATGTGCAGCATTGATTATCATCATAAAGAAAATACTCAGTTAGTTGATCAAAAAATGAAAATATAGCTACAATCAGAAACTTATCGATTGTTCAATGAAACTCATTGACAATTTCTTGTAAAAAAACTTCACTATTCTCACTCCTTCAATATCAGTATAACTACAATGCGCAAATCAGACACGTAAGAGATTATTGAAAAATACACGAGCATTTAAATGTTGCAATTTCTGAAAGGTCAAGGAAGGTCACAGTTGAAAATTGCCTATTTTTGTGTCGCCTGAATATGGTCAGGAGACATAAAGGTATTACTCAGTGCGTCCGCGTCCTCGGCGTCCCATTTTCTTGGCCGGGGCATAACTTTTTAAGTACTTGAGATATCAACTTCAAACTTCACAGGTGCATACATCTCAATGAGTGGGAGTGCAGTGCACAAGAACCATAACACTTGTTTACCTACTTTTTGAGTTATTGCCCTTTTGTTGTTTTTTTTTACTACTTAATTTTTGTCCGGGGTATATCTTTTAAAGTATTTCAGATAATGACATAAAACTTGAAACTTGAAACATATATATAGCTCTCACATTAGGGAAGTGCAGTGCACAATAACCATAACTCTTACTATCCTACTGTTTGAGTTATTGTCATTTGTTATTTTAAATACTTTTTGTCCGGAGCATATCTTTAAACGTATGTGAGTTATTGACTTGAAACTGGATACATATAAAGATCTCATTGTGCGGAAGTGCAGTGCACAAGAAACATAACTCTTGCTATTCTATGGTTTTAGTTCTAGTTAGCTTGACTATTCAAGGAATACCGGAGCTCTTCTTACCACGGTGTTGTCGTTGGTTAAAATGTTCGTACCAGTCCAGTTTTTAGCACACCTGTTACACTGTGATATTGTGAGCTTTTGAGATTTTGTGGAAACTCATCAGCCTGTCTTCTATGTGTCCGTCAAAATTTTGATTCAAATAACAAAATATACTTCGCCTAAACCTCTGGGTCAACTGGTACCAAACTTTGTAGTAATGATTTTTTGGTGGCCCCATTTCAAAGTTGTTCAAAAATGGAATTTCATGAAGAACTCTGATTTCCATGGCAGTCAAATTAAAACAAAATCTACGATGCAGCAAGGCCCAGAGCTTGAATATTTGGTGTGAAGCATTGTCTAGGGGACAAGTTTGTTAAAATCATGACCACCGGGTAAGATTGGCCCCGCGGCATATATGGTTTTGTATAGGAAAACTGGAAAATTGTTCTCCAGAACCACAAGAGCCAGAGCTTTGATATTTGACATGTAGCATGGTCTAATGGACCTCTTCCAATTTTGAAGTTTGTTTAAATCATGACCCCAGGGATCAGATAGACCCTTCCTCGGGACATCTCTGGATTCGGATTGGAAAAACTTAAAATCTTCATCACCAGAACCGCAATACCTAGACCTTAGATATTTGACATAAATTGTCCTTAAATTCAAGTCCTTCAAGATATTGCCTTGAAACTTTGCATACGTGTTTATGATCACAATCCCCATCAAAAGGCGCGAGTATTTAACTCTGTGAATAATAACTGTAAAGAAGTGGGGGTGTATTGTTTTGCAAATGTTGATCGGCCGGTCCGTAGACCTTTTTGTTCTGATTAATAACTAGAGATTGCCTTGACCTAGCTAGGGTAGTCAAACTTAACCGGATGGTTGCTTGTATTAAGTAGATGAAGCCTTATGTTTTTGGGATCAGTAGATCAAAGTTCAAGGTCATTGTGACCTTACATTAAAACACAGTTGCAGCTTAATAACTTATTAACAATTTGACCAATGGAAGTGAAACTTCTTAGCATTATTGCTTGTATTCGGTAGATGATACTTTATATAGTCGAAAAGTCAAGGTCACTGTGATCTTATGAGGAAAAGGATTTTGGCTCAATAACTGGAGATAACTTTGACCTAAGGTATTCAAACTTCATAGGATGATTGCTTGTATTAAGTAGATGAAACCTACACTATGGGGTTAGTAGGCCAAATGTCAAGGTCACATGACCTTAAACTGAGCAAGTTTAGTCAAACTTCACAGGATTATTCCTTGTATTCAGTGGATGAAACCTAGTTTTTGGACTCAGTAGGCAAAAGGCCACCATGACCTTATATAAAAAATGTTTCAGCTTAATAACTTATAAATAATTTTAGACAGGCTAGTTCATAGAATGATTGCTTGTATCGAGTAAATGAATCCTATTGTCTTTAAGGTCAGCAGATCAAAGGTCAAGGTCACCGTGACCTTGTATAATAAAATGCTTTTGGCTCAAAAACTGAAGATTGCCTTGAGCTAGGGTTGTCAAATTTCATAGGACGAACCATAGCATTTCTTTTTTATTATACATATAATTCAATATAAACGTCAATAATTTGGAACAGTTTTTTTATAAGCTATCCAGGGGGCATGAGTGTGTTACAGATAGTTATCCCTGTATACAAGGGAGTCAGCAATATGAAGAGAAAATTATGCATATGACTAAACAAAAGATATGATTTTGATTTTTTTAAAATTAAAAGTAGCTTGTAAGCCAATGGAGTATGACCTTTTGTTCTTCCGTGGTTTCTGGTGGAGATTTTCCTACAGATTGTAACAGTTCAAACAGGGTGCTCTGAACTCGCTCTTCACATCCAGTTAGTGGTGGCGATGTAGTTGATGACCGTAGAGCTGTTACTTCCCCTATATCAACTGGAAACAAGAAGCCCTTGGTACCTTTACAAGAAAACAGAACAAACTTATGAGGAAAGAACACCACTTTGTAACTCGCAAGAGCTTGAATCCAAATAATAATTATCTTTATATGACCCATGGACAATTCATGAACAAAACAAGAATGTTTAATCCATTGAATATGTTTATTAGTCCCCTACCGGTATCACAAGTGGGGGGGGGGGTAGGTTTTCCCTCTGTCTGACCGTTTTGAATCCTGCAATATCTTAAGAACTTTTATCGCTAATGAAACTGAATACTTTCATAGACTGGACTGAGGAGATAATGAATACAAGTTGAAACCATCTGTTTGTCCACCATGATTACAACCTTGCATAAATTTTACTATTCTAAGACTGGCGCCGACCTGTATGGACAAATGTATTGCAGCGCAATTCAATGATTAATTGTTAATGCTGCATCTCTAATATTCTAATATATTCCTGTAGTAAAACGTTATGTACTGGTCATTTGCAGCCAGGCAACATCACCGGTGGAAAGGGTCGTGGGAGCAGTGGTTTGACTTTTCGTTTCCGGATCCCCCCCCCCAAAAAAAGGTCAAAAGTCCAGCTATTCATTAGGGGTGGGGTAACAAATGACTGATATATTATACCATTAAGTTCTGGAAAGTTGTATAGCATGTCTTGTTTTCCATGGACTTAAAGTCGGGTTTGACGTCTACTCTGATGGTCGTTCCATGCTTGCTGTATCACATTCAGCTCTTTTTGTATTATTTGGATAAAGCAAAATCTCACAAATTCTCCGAAGAAAATACAGCAATGTGACATGTTATATACCTAACAGAAATAAACGTATCTAAAATGGTCTGTCCGATTATTTTCAAACAAATGATTACGTCACCAATGGTTGCAAAACATTTAAAATCTGCAACAAGTATTTTATAATATGGAGTTTATAGGACAATTTTTGTAAACACGTTTACGCCCTCTCTCCGTACGTGAGGACACTCGTTGAAAAAATGCACCGCCAACCCCTTATTTTATCGTANCTTCAATTGAAATTTGGAAGACACTTCAATTTAAGGTATATAATTTTTAACCAATTGGTTTATCAGAACATCAGTTAGTAAACTAACAAATGTGCTTGCCACGTGATTTTGTTTTGGTCATGTAATCATCACATTGATTTTAAAACTATCTATTGTCATCCCTATTGGTTATTGCATCTAAAGGAACCAGAATTTGACAACAGTAAGCAAAACCGACAAGCTAATGCGGCCAGAAAACAACCTCTTTTCGTTTGGTGCTTAGTATATTATACCACGTTCATACATGATTTTAAAGGTTTGCGTTTAATTTAACTCACATGTGGATGTCGTTAGCAATGGAGAAGATCCCCGTACTTTCTAATTCACCAAGAGTTTCCTGCCATGCTGCTATACACATTTCGTGAAGTCTCCTCCACCAACTCTCCATTCTGTGAATGTAAAGGATTCTTACGCTATTATGACATAATTTTATATTTATGTCGATTGTTACTTCATGTGGTAATTACGTCTTTTATGCGTTAGTCCAAGCCTTCCAAGTTCCAGAACCTAAATAGAGAAGGTCCGTTGTCCGCAAACCTTTATTTGAAATGACAATCCTACTCTTTGATCTTTGTGTCAACATCTACCAAATTAAAATATTGTTCGGCTACGCGGATCAATTATTGGCTTCGATATTAAAATAGGACCGTCTTGAAACGACGCTAAACAATAACACCATAACTTAATGCATGTAAACCTTTGTCAAAGTAACAGGACTCGGTCCCCATTTCTTTATATTTTCGTCATGTCTAAAAGTAAGTTTGTATTGTAATAAACACGTCCTCTTAAATGCCTTCGCCATTTTTGATGAAATAAGTGAACTATGAAAGTGGTTTGTCATTTGCAGTAAAATATGTTTAACAAGTCAAAAACAAACCTGATTTGAAGGTGAACTTCCAATAAGCACCCTTTTTTCGCCAGCCATATTATCTTCGTGAAACCAACGGAAAGCCTTTTGCATATTTGCCATAACATCGTTTTCAGCGTCTGCATCCATTCGAAGACCTCGTGGCGTGCCTAAATTGAGAAATATAGACGTACATACAGAGTCTTCAGAATCTTTTTGGTCAAGAAGACAGACATAAACCATCGTCTTTGAGCAGGCTAATCCGACATAACTGCTAAATCAATCATATCTTATATATAAATCAGCGATTAATATCAAAAAGTCGTTGAAAGTAAACCATGACAAAGCACGATGAGGTTATCTGCGGGTATTGGGCTCGAAAGCATGATCGCCGAATTGATCGATTGAGTAACATAAAGGTTTAAACCTAGTCTGGCGGTTAAATTGATAATATATAATTTAAGTGAATATCTTTAAAATTAATCTTTGTAAATAAAAAAATACACGAAACCTCTTGCTTTGGTGAAGAAATCATGGAAATTCGATGCTACAACTTTTGGGTCATTGTTGGTGCTGTTCACTCTCAACCATAATATTTTCCGGGAGTACCGAATAGTAACAAAAACAAACCAAAAAAACTTGATATTGATTTTAGTAATCTTTAATAATGTTTATGTTGCGCAACTTTACTTTTCGTAGATTATATATTAAAAATGGTCCAAAGAGGAAGTTAATAATTTCACCATATTATGAAAGTAAGAATACTATCTTACTAATATTCGGTATGGATTATTAAATAGACCGGGGGCGGGACATTTGTTTTGACCTGGTCATTTTTTTTAACGCATTGACCATTCTACATTTTAATTTAGGGGTTTCAGTTACATGCAATAATACATCAGTCCGTTTTACTATTAATCAAATAAATGTTGAACAATTAAATGAGTGTCAAGTGGCCTAGTGGATATGATACTAGCCTCTTAATCAAGCAATGGTCTTAGTCATGTTATTTTTTCAGAAATGTATACACCATCTTCATTCAGTAATATTGGGTTGTGCTTCAGATGATCGCCCAAATAAAATTATTAAAAAAATTGTCAGAAAAGGTACTCTTAGGTTAAAACATATACATACAATGGTTTTAAGTGAAGTACATAACATTGTTCATGTTACAATAGAAACGGGCGTACTGTCGAAAAAAAGTCAAAAGAGGATATCCCAGTCTAAAAATATCTTTGGAGTTCCGCGGACGGGCAATTTGTCAAGTTACATGACCCTAGCGCAAAACTTTACATAAAAGTGTCGCGCATGCGCCATTGTCGACAACAAATGTACATCGGGTTAAAAAAAAGATTTATAGCGTAGCGCTACGGTATAAAATATCGAAAGAAAAAAAAGCACTAAAACTGAGATACTTTGCGTTTTACTTAGGTATATTATGCGTCAGTGTTCATATTTTCACGATAATTATACATTTAAGACGCCTGTTTTTGGTTTGGACATAGACTCAAGAAAATATTTAAATGCAAACCCCATATAAAAGACTCGTAGGCTGTATGTGAACTAAAGATAATTATGCTATGCGGAACAAGACTACTATCGCCGTAATCCCCCTTTTGGTATTCAGGAATCAGGGACAATTTTAAGAGATATTCGGGATTCGCGTTTCTTGTAAAATAGTATTCGACTTTTCGTGATTCATGTTTTATCAAATATAAAACATCAGCAAATGGTGTTCAACTATTCGTGAGTAACCCTCAAAATTAAGGGGTATTCGATATTCAGGGGTAGGGATATTATCGCCAAACCTATTTAAAGGTATATACATACGATTTCTTTTATGGTTTTAATGGTTTTTAGCCAAATACATGGTTGTCTAAATGTCACAACAGAGACGGGCGTACTGTCGAAATCAAGTCAAGACAGGATATCCCAGTCTAAAAATATCGTTGGAGATCCCCGGACGGGCACCTTGTCAGGCAACAAAACTGTACGTGTAAGTGTCGCGCATGCACCACTCGGCACAAGAAATGGCATGTGCTCATGAGATACAATGAACATCGGATGCAAACATAGATTAATAGCGTAGCGCTACGGTATAAAATATCGAAAGGAAAAAATGCACCAAACCTGAGAGACGTTGCGTTTTGCTTAGGTATATTATGTTTCAGTATTCACATTTTAATGATAATTTTACTGTAAGGACGCCTTCTTTTGTTTTTGTTATTAGTTTTTTTGTTTAACATTTTGTAATCTGGAGCACAGTCCCTTTAAATTGTGTGCATTTTTTTTCATACTGTCATTGAACATATAGCTTGTTAAAGATCACTAGAAAAGACGCGCGGTTTGATGTTACCATTTTTCGCGTTTTTTTCCCCAGTACCTGTTGGAAATACATGTACAGTACTTAAAAAATCCGTCATTTGTGAAATATGGAAAGCCATGACTGTCGTACGATAAAACTGTCTGCTTATATGCGGCACATACCTTATTATATGCTTAAGTGTAATGTAACGTGTGCAGTGAATAGTTATTTATTCGATGTTCATTTTCATTTTTCAATAGTAAGTATATATTGGATGCATACACTCATATTCTGGGGTTAAACCATCTTCTATGTGGTGGTTTCGCCGTTATGAGATGGTTTGCGTATTTCCAGACAATACACCTGTAATGTATCCTGTGAAGTTCGAAATAACACAATTCCAAGTGTGTGAAAAGCAAAAATAACCTAAGGACAGCATACACCATATACAATGTACTGCATATAATTCTCTGGACATCCCATATAAGGAAACTGCATATGCAGGCAGATTCACTGCATATATATGAGATGTGGCATACAAAGTTGTTAGAAAGATTACCACCGCGTATAATAAAACAAATGGCTACCACATTCATTTCATTTTGCTCATCATAAATTTAAACATCACATTATATAGAGCTTCTACTGCTTCATATTTTGATCTATATATCACAAAAAATGTTTGATGTATATAATTACCTGCCGACTGAAATTCCGTGTCGCGAACGCAGTATTTGACACATGGAACGACAGCCGAGATTGCGCCCGCTAACTTGGAGTTCATGCTGTAAACAAAAATAAATTACGAATAGTTTATTGAACATTATGTAAATTACCAATAGCAGGCAGAATATGCAAGTCTCACAAGAGACCAATGCCATGCCTGATGACGTTTGTAACAAAAACATTTGGCTCGTGCGCAAACTACTAGTAGAGTACGAAGCAAGATTATATTACTCGTTTTCGGTTATACTTTTATAAATTATTGCATTTTTAAGTTTGTTGGAAAGCAATGATTGGTTGAAGATATGTTTTTGGATTGTTTTTTCTCAAAGCAGTAATATAGCCTTATATAAATTCAATCGAGATGAATATAGCATATCCTACCTGTAAGGCGGCCTGAATTTGATCGATGTCCCAAACGCCTCGCCTTCCTAAATCTAGTTGCTGCAAATGTCGCTTAAGCTGATGATAGCTGAAACGAATTCAAAAACATATCGCAAATACAAACAGCACGGTACCAAACCATAATGGTCCTTACTCACCGAAACGGTACTGAAACGGTATCCTATCCTCCCCTCTTTAGTTTATACTGATTTTATTTTAGTTCGATTGTGTAGGAAGCTTGAAGCTTATAGATACACTCTAGAATTCGTTCCTGAAAGCAACGAGCACTAAGCAATTAGTGTAAAGTTCCATGCTCAAGGACACAACGGCAAGCCCCTGACGGGATTCGAACTCACGCCCTCCGCTTTAGATTGACAGATCACAAAGATGAGTTGTTGTACGAAGCTAATGCACCAGTCATTTGTAACAATGGACTTTTTCCCGCGGGGAATATCAAGGACTATGACTTTGGACCAAGCAAAGTGGCCGTTTCTTTTTATTTTAAGTAGCCGAATACCCTAAAGTCATATCATAGGTAATTTTGTAAAAACAAATGAAGACTAAAATATAAACCTATAAACCCTTGACTTGTTTTTCAATAAATGCATGTTTCTTAGTTTGTTTCCTGGAATTTACGCCGTTTCTAAAAGTCACATGATTTCAGTCATATCACGGCGTTCAGTTCACCTACTCACTGTTCCTGGGTTCCTTATCAGTACTAAGCAAATATCTTTACCAGTAACAGACATCTGACCTACATGAAACAGAAGTTTGGAAGGATTGGCCGAATAGAAGATCTCATGGCCAAACCGCACGATGGTGTTATATGGAGCAAGTGGCAAGGCCTGAGAATTGAACACGGGACCTCTTGATCTCCACTCCAACGTCTTAACTACTTGACTACGGATGCTCCTCAATTTATAAATTCATACCTAATACAAAAATAAATTACGACTTACTGGGATAGACGAAACAAATAAAGGTAAATCGTACTGATAAAAATCATACTAATACATCTTCAGAAAATAATTTCACATACCTTACATCAATACCCATTATATAACTTAAAGTGATATTAGACGCATCTTTCACTGTTGAATTGAGCTGAAAAGAATCAACAGGTCAAAAGAGTTAGTTAAAATGTGGTAACTGACCAATTATCTGCAACTCATCTGGCTACCAGTTGTTTATAAAAAATATATATATTATATTCGATATTTTACATGACTCACCCAGACCTCTAAGCCGAGCGAAACTGCCGCGTATTTACGAAAGCGATACGATTTGAGTATTTCTCATAAAGTCACTTTACTGACACCTCATTTATAACATATTTTTTTGAAGAAGTATGACCGAAGATGTGGTTGACACGAAGGTAAATGTATTCATAATTTCAGAATTGTCATATGTTTTCGCGATGTGTCCCAGATGTTAAACTTACCAAAGTTACGTCAAAAACGATAACGCGATAGTACGATGGCGACAATGCGATGATACGATGGCGACAGTACGATATGACTATCGCAATGTCGCCATCGTACTATCGCGTTGTCGCATTGTCGCCATCGTACTATCGCATTGTCGCCATCGTACTATCGCACTATCGCACTATCGCACTATCGCATTGTCGCCCTCTTGATTTTAATGTGTAACCACGATGGCCTTAACGGTATTCCGTATGAAACGCACATCGACACTTGGTTTTATTATTCTATGTCAATTTCATGTAAAAGATATTAGTTTGCACCGTATACGCAGCACATCTATCTGAAGGAGGAGAGACATAAAATAAACATCGAGTTTAATTCTTTCTCGATTCTGTTGAATCGATTTTGTCATCTTATCTCTAATGAGCCAGCAATATGAACTATTTTTGTCAATTTTCGTCAAATGTAGCTTCGTGTGTTACGCATTGTGATGTCGTATTTCCGTATCTGATTGACAAAGCACTGTCTACACTAACATAAAACAAATCCATATAGACATGCGTTTAGTCAATAAATTGATAACAAGTACGAAATAAACATGAAAACACATACATTATAAATTACAAATATCATACTAAGTACCAATATTGTTTACATTGATCGATGTATTTTACGTTTGATAAAAAACACAAGTAAGTAATTCGACTCATAGTAAAATTGTTCTTAAAAATAAACATCGACACTTTCACTGTTTTAACGAGTTGAAATAAAGCTATAAATTAGCCGTATTATTATTAGTAATGCAAAACATTTCATAAAAAAGAACAACAACATATGTTTATGAATCTTAAAAATCTATATGCAGAAATATAATTATAATTATTAATGTACAGTAACTTTTCATGAACGATCGGAAGTGTAAGGGGTGCATTTGATCAACTACAAACCAAAGCCCTGTAAAAAGCAACGTACATAGCACTATTTTAATGGGATGTTAGTTTTTGTGCGTGTTTTTTTTTACATTTTATGATAACAATTAGGGAAGGCAACGAATAGCAAATTTGATGTTTTCGAATTTTCTGTGATGTAAGTATTCAAATATTCGATAATCTGGTTTTAAAAACATATGTATAATCAAAATCTGAAAGTATACATTTTTATCGTTAACAAAAGGCTACACATATAATTTAAGAAACAAATGCAACAAAAAGAGCGCATATACAATATATTATATTGCATACATATGTATTGAATACGGTGCGGGAGGCATTTGTGACATAATTTAATATCACAGCAATACAGAAAAACTTCTACAAATACAAGGACACTATAACAAAATGAGATAGTGCAGATAGTAAATAGAACGCTATTTATATGTAAGATACGTTTAAAATGGCGTAAAAACTTAACAGATCTTCTTCGTTTCATTGTTCAAGTTTGTTTTTTTTAATTTTGCACCGCACGTTTTAAGAGTCGAAAATGATAACAATTTATCGCCGAAAATCTTTCTTTCAGCAAACTAAATCGTGCTTTATACCCTTGATAATAGACCAACAGAATACAGGGTGATAAATGGGTTGTGACACATATCCTGTGTACTCGAGAAACCTAAGCGGCATGGTAGTTCGTAATAATGGGATTATAGTGACAAATACGGTAGTGAACTGAAAACCTTATCTTCGTGTTTTTTCGAGCGGATAGTTTTCTTGAATTTAAAACATAATTTGAAGTATTTTCTTACAAAATAAAGTATTCAGCTTATTATGATATATAATGTGAACATCTGAAAATAAAAAAGTAAACGCAAAAAAGGTAGTAGTACTGATGAAGAATTAGTAAACATTAATAAGTGTAAATGGGCGAAAGGTGGCCCGTGTGGAGTACCACTTGGTGATAATAGTGTGATTTCCGTCAGTGATATTCTCGGTGAAGCGACCTCTGTGCTCTACGATAGCTCTCAAGTGTTTCAAGACCTAGCATTGCAAACAGAACCGGGCGTTCCTGACAAGTCTACCAATATGGCTAGCAACGCAGCCCGCGATACGTCATCTATTGCCACGCCTAAAGACGACTCAGGTATCTTACTACAGGCTATATTTGATAGGCTAACTAAGATTGAAATGAAGTTAGAGACATAAACTACGGTTTAAGCACTTGATTATAAAAACTATTCAAAAAAAGAGAGAGAACAAATATGTTACCAGTGTACTTTAATCGTACATTTAGAAGTACATATCTTTGAAACAATGAGTTTAATTGCCTTGGGTTCATGGTACAAATATTCTCACAACTCACCAATTTGGGAACTCATTATTTTGATGAGTTGTCATTTTTTCGGATTTCCCATGAGAAAAGTAGAATTTTGGTTATTTACCCTAATGGTGTAAGATTTTTTCTTTTCCAAAATAGTATTATACTTTGTAAAGTTGCTTTTTTATTTTGAAATATTAACTCGACCGTTTTGATGCCTAACACTTTAAAAATCGTTAGGCCCCAGTGGAGTTTTTACTTAGTTTTGATTGAGTGTGTGCTATATTGTTTTTTGATTCTATCCATACCAGCTTTGTTTTGTCATCGCTTCTTTTCAATCCAGACTCTAAATCAAAATTATATAATAACTGCAAAATAGTGTTTAGATAGATGTCAGAACCATCCAACAAAAGAAAGGTGTCATTTGCAAATTGAGATATCTTTTATTTAACATTTACTATTTTTATTTCTTTAATGTTTTTGTGTTCCGATTTAGAATCGCCAAAATATCTGCACTTAAAATAAAGATGTATGAGCTGATTTGGTCACCTTGACGACAACCTCTTTCGATTTGTATGAAATCTGATACAAACCCATTGATCTGAATTGTTGACATGGTGTTATATAAGCAAACACGGACCCAATTTCTGAGCATAGAACCAAAAATAAAATGCAATAAGGTTGTTGTTTTTTTTCCAATAAAATTGAAGGAGAGTATATCGAACGCATTTTCAAAGTCCAATTTCATGAGAAGTCAAGGTATTTTGTTATCTTCTCTGTTTTTTTAAACATCATAACGTAGTCTTGTGTTTTCGCCTATATATATATCTTCCTTTAATAAAGCCAGTTTGGTCTTTGACAATAAGTTAATCTAGAACGGTTTTTTAATCTATTTGCAATTGTACCTGGGGAATTCTTATAAAAATCATTTAAAAGTGTTAAAGGTCTAAGATTTTGTAAGAACTGTCTTGGTTTGTTTTCTTTTTGTATGCATGTGGTGATTCCATGTTTTTGAGTTATTGACAAGGGTCATGAGATGAAAGCATAATTTAGACTTCTTTAAAGAAAAAAATAAGATCCTTCCAGAAATTTTGAAAAATGCTGTAGTGAAGTCATCTGAGCCTTTGCTTTTCTCATTTTCCATATTGTTGTTTGTGTAACAGAGATATCTTTCATTGTCAGCAAGCCTTCTAATGATTGAGATTCATCATTACTTAGTTTAACTATTTGTATTTGTTGTAGCTCATCAAATCCGTCATAATTACTATTATTTTTTTGACAATATCTTTGTCATGTTATAATCTGAGTCTCACAATAGGTAACCAGGTCAAACCTTACATTTGGGTAGATCGGGTTCAAAAACCAGGTCACCTGGTCGAGCATGCGACCTGTCGCCGTGTCGTAGTGAATATGGGGTCCGCTAAGCAATCAGGAGATCATGGGTTCGATCATCGCCGTGATAGCTTTCTTTACATCTCCCCAAAATACATCAGGTTCTGGTTCTTCCCAGGAAAAGGACTCAAAAGTCTAACACTCAGCCCAAACTGAAAACAACACATCCAAGTTGCATTTTATTACTTAACAGAAACATCAGCAATGTCTCAAGAAGTCAAGGATTTGAGCGGCCAGGTCTGTTGAGAGGTTGGAGGAGCTATTGATGTGCACGATGGTATCTCCGAGCTCTTCGATAGCGTTTGACCCCATTGAAGGCCCAACGCTCACCACAAGAACGTTTGTGCTCTTGCTCGCCAACACGGCGTGGTCCAGGAAGAAGATCCTAGAAAGTGGCGCGCTGTCGGCATCGGTAATAAGGACTACGGTGTTGGGGAACTGATCGCGGTCGCCGTGGGATGGGGTAAACGCGGTGTGCACAAGGTATTCAATGGCTATGGTGGCGTCTGACACCTGAGTTCTGCCAACGAGGAGGTCGCTGCTCTGAAGACTCTGAATCATGCTGGCCAGGGTGGTGTGATCGTCAAGGTCGAACTTGGCGTTCACGTGGTCACTGTACCCATACAATGCCACCTGGTTCTGGCTCGCGCCGAGCGATATGGAGCTGCCCACTGTGGCAAGCCCCTGGAGGATTTCGTTGTGATGGGCATGTAGGTCACGGGAACCCTCGTCTACTAGGATCACGATGTCCTTGGGACAGCCAGTCACTTAACATAATATTAAACGTGATTAAATTAATTACTCAAAATATGTCAAGTCCTCATAACGTTTATATTATATTTCTTTTCATTTACAAGTTAAAATATCCATAGTGTATTGTAAGGCAAAATATGCGAAAAATTGTTACACATGTTTACCCGCTACAACGGGTGTTGTTGCCACACCAGCGGGATAGTTGCAGTGGTCGGTTGAGCAGCACGAGACCGACAGATCACGTGACTCCAACTCTCGTCTGCCGATTGCGAGATTCAACCCGGGCCCACCATCACAGTGCTGGAAGCATGTCAGAACAAAACATCGCCGAAACACAAATTATACAATTGATCTAGTCTATTTCACGCACAATGGTCTAATATAGGTAATATCATGACATTTTAATGTTCGTCAGAACGGGTACACACATCTGTGAATCATTGTCTATTTAAAAATTAAACCTATGCAGCCATTAGCGCGACTTTTCTTATGCTTACATGTATATACATTAACAGAACGGACATGTGACCGATTGAAATAAAAATGAAGCATATTCGTTGAATTCCCTTATCATATAGGTCGCTGCTTAGCCAATATGCACCGTCAAAAATGCATCGTAACTTTAATGTGTCGTACGATATTTAGTGGGTAAGAATCCAGTTTTAGATTATGCATGTATTTATGAACGTAACATTGATACTAAACTTCTTTTAATGTGAATTTGAGACTCAATTTGAACTAATTGTGTGCTTTGTAAGTTCATTTACTTATCTGGACTGGTCCAACACGCACGACGTCTTGGTGTCTCGGGTAATTAGTGCAAATAAATCACACAATATGTATTAGTAATTCTGCGTACGGATTATATTCCTGACGACCCACTGAACCTTTGTTTGTGGAAAATAGATCACCGGTTTTAGCATTCTAATTCTAATTGGCTGAACTTGAGGTAAATGTGCTTGACTGGTGAGTAAATGTGTTTGACTTGCAATTTCTCGGTCGGGTTCAATACTTATTTATTTCTTTTAAACGACTATATATACATTTGTTCCCGACAGTTATATTATGCTTATAATTTTATGGTAAAATTACGTTGAATAACCTTACATTTTCCAGAATGTAACATTCAAATATCAATTGAATCATGCGATGCTGCATTTTCATTAGTGAAAATGCAAAACGTTAAGAGGAGTGTTTAGTTCAGTTTAATTTAAACCTATTTATTTTAGCTAGATTGCATCGAAAGGTTAAGGCTTATTGAAATGCTCTCGGGTCCGTTTCTTGGGACTAAGAACCAGAACTTGGTGTCTTTTGGGGAGATCGAAAGAATGCTCCCACAGTGGGGATCTAACTCGTGGCCTCCCGGTCGCTAGTGTGTAGTTTACAAAACAATCTTCGAAAGCCAAACCTAAAATTAGTAACATAATATAACTGGCTCAGTCTAACAGCACATTTTGTTATTATTTTTGTGAGGTAGAGCATCACTTGTGCCCATGCTTGCCTGCCCCACTATTGACTCTTGATATTTACTCTCGAAAGTAACTCAAGTTACCTCGGCGGGAGCGCACGTCATCTCGTACTCGTGGTGGCCGTCAACGAATGACTTGAGTTCCTTCAGCATGCACGCCTGCAGAAAGGCATTAGGATTTGTAGCGAATACATGACATTTTTATAAAGAACACATATAAACGCCTTTCGACAATGCAATTTCTCAATCTAAGACTTTATCACTATGATTCAAAACAGTTATATTTATTCGTTTTTTTATTTAGGCATGTTTTATACTATAGTTATGGTCCAATTTATGTCCATAATTTTATATACATACGTGTATAGTATACTGACCTCGCCCGACATGCACTGCTTGGTGGTGTTACACTCGTGAAAATCCATGACAGTAGCGTTGCAGTGGTAGCATTCCAGCGCTGTTCTCGAGAACAATTATAGTATAACAACTTTTATACTGTACTTAATATTATTTTGTTCTACGTAATCAAACCGTATATAATAGCATATACTGCTATAATGGTCAACCCAACAATTAAAAACCAATACATTAAATGTGTTACTAAATCGATAGTATGACAGGTCGTCACTAAACACTCAAGCACTGCCTGTCCTAAATACATGTCTTGCGGAACCAATATTTGACTTTATAATGTAGCATTATGACTTACATATTCTTATAGAAGTTTAGGATTTACTATAGTTTTCAGTCTGTGCGGTTTACTCACGGCATAATTTGCAGAACCTCGCACAGACGGACTGGCTGATGGCCGGGTCCGAACACAGATCCGGGCGGCTGGCCTGCATTAGCTGGCACGCGCTCGTGCTGAGGTCGTCACAACGAGGCTTGGGCGTCTGCGCCAGCACGGATGCGCATGCGCACACTATTTGGGTGGGGGAGAAATTAATGAGATAATACGTCAAATATAGGTCTAGATTATAAGTACATCTCCGGGACTATATATATAAACTGAAACATTCTTGCAAACAATATAATTACTTCGGTGCGTAAACTCTTGTGTATACTCTTAGTATTAAATCGAAATAACAGTACCTACATGTTTATCTTAATTAAAAGTATATTAAAAAATACAAAAGACCTGCACATTGCTTATACAGCGAATCAATCTATTCTAAAGAGAAATAAGAAAAGCATCATGCGTGCAATTAAATAAACCGTTTCACACTTTCATATAGTTATTCAAATTAAAATAAAACAGAATAATACGTTTTTTTTAATGTTTATGATAATATTATGTTTACCTTTATGAATACATTAGTAACAGTGTTTATCAATTGTATACAACTATACAAACATAGATATGTATACCTGCATAAAATATAAAAGCTCCCTGCGTGAACATTCTCTTCCAGAGTTCAATTGCACTATAGTTTTGTGTCTCAACGAAGCTTCTCTAAGATAAGGCGACGTATTCGTCTGAACCTTAAATGTCCTTACACGGCTCAAAATATCTAATGTCCTAAATAAATGTATATGACTGACATATCCAAGTCCTCAGGTCATTGAACGACTTTCTGATTGTGCCCAGTAATACACAGAGGCTCTTCTATTGGTTTAGTATTAAAAGAAAGAAATTAACGTAATTATTGACGGCGATGTCGCTGGTTTTGATCATTATTGCTTTCATGTTTCGGATGAAGATTAACAATTACAATGTATCCAGTCATAGGGCCTTGTCTTATGGAAACTTATCACACTTCAAAGACAATATTATCTTTCAAAGAACTATTACTACGTATTAACATACAATTGTTATACACGATGTATCTCTTTCATAAGGTATTTTTATTTAAATATTTAAACTCGAAAAACATTTATGAATGAATATGTTTAAACCAAACTCAACAAATGACAATAACCTTCAATATCACTAGTTTGTGTGGTGTCAAATCAGATTGCATCTTATTGAGTAACATAAGGTTTGCAAAAACGTCCATTAATGGGCAAGATAAAAGCGATGCTTAGTGCTATAATGCAATTTATCAACAAGTTTGATCAAAATACTCCAAAATACTCAATCCTGGTCACCAACTCTATTTTCGCATCAGATGTTAAAAGGTGTTCATTAGTTGAAGTAAACTAGGTGCTATACATTCGTCCCAGACACAAGGCTGTCTCTGGGATGGGATGTCTCTGGTATCTGGTACAAATAGTATAGGCTACCAACTGTAAACAAACTTACATGTCTTTTTAGTGACATAGACATATGTGAAAATCCCGCAACTTTTCAAAAAGACTGTGTTTATCTGTTGTGTCTCAAACATCGCATTCGATGCTGTAAAGTTGATATCGGACAGCACCTGCTAGTAGTTTATGTCGTCTGAAAACAAAGAGTAACAAGCAAACATCTAATAATGTTGCCAATATATAAATACATGTTACTACCAACAAATGAGTTTTTTTTTCTCCATTATAAATATAAGTGGCTGTTGCTCTTAGTCTATGTCACTAACCCAAAATGCTACCTCACACCAGATATCTAACATATTGTTTAGCAAAGCATCTATTCTAGTATAAGTTATAACTTATAATAGCGTGTCTTTCATTCTAGTAAACTGTATTGCTTGCAGAGCAAAAACAATGATGACATTAGTCCAAATAATTAAACGTCATCGGTTGATTATGAGCTTTTTTATAAGGGATAGAATCAACACATGATGTCTTAAAATTAAATGCCGATTTCCAGTACCAAATTGAATTCGCATGATTTTACGATATGTTGGTCATACTGCAAAATATCAAGAGCAAAGTGCACATAATGACATTTATAATCCATAGTGAAAAAGAAAACAGCAGATACGGTTGACATTTACTTTTGAGCTAGGAGAAGGGAATACAGGCACAAATACAACTGCACACGGTGAACATTTGTGTTATTGGAATAATCATACATTTATCAGCATTAACCCTTTGCATGCTGGGAAATTTGTCGTCTGCTTAAATGTCGTCTGCTGAATTTCTAAAATTAGCATTTTCTTCGATTTTTTTTTCAAAGAATACTATCAGAATAGCAAACAGTTTGGATCCTGATGAGACGCCACGTTCTGTGGCGTCTCATCTGGATCCAAACTGTTTGCAAAGGCCTTTAAAATCCGGTTCCAGCGCTCAAAGGGTTAAGCAAATTGTACAGTGTACACAAGATGGCAGACTGTTAATAAAATGTGAACAGTTCATTTGTTTAAAAATAAGGATAACATTCTACAAGTAAGTTTATTTGGTCCACATTTAGTAAATAAGTGTTTATAGAACATGTTGATGGTTAGTTTAGTGAATAATTAGTGGTACATATGAACTTGGCTTGCAGATTGTAAATTTAAATCTGACATCAATTCATGTCTGAACGATGCTACATGAAAATAGAACTAACTGATATGAAGTCGGTGTACACTGACCTCATNACGGTATTTTAGAACTTTTCTTTTTTCGTCTTTCGTGGTTTACAGTCCCTTTAAAATTAAATGCCGATTTCCAGTACCAAATTGAATTCTCATGATTTTACGATATTTTCGGTCATACTGCAAAATATCAAAAGCAAAGTGCACATCATGACATTTATAATCCATAGTGAAAAAGAAAACAGCAGATAAGGTTGACATTTACTTTTAAGCTAGGAGACGGGCATACAGTCATAAATACAACTGCACACGGTGAACATTTGTGTTATTGGCATAATCATACATGTATCAGCATTAAGCAAATTGTACAGTGTACACAAGGCAATATGGCAGACTGTTAATAAATGTGAACAGTTCATTTGTTTAAAAATAAGGATAACATTCTACAAGTAAGTTTATTTGGCCCACATTTAGTAAATAAGTGTTTATAGAACATGTTGATGGTTAGTTAAGTGAATAATTAGTGGTACATATGAACTTGGCTTGCAGATTGTAAATTTACATCTGACATCAATTCATGTCTGAACGATGCTACATGAAAATAGAACTAACTGATATGAAGTCGGTGTACACTGACCTCATCTATAAAGCAGGGTCTAAAATAGCTAAAAGCCACTCCCCTGCATGGCTAGCAGCTCACGAAGTCAAGTCGACATTACAAGGATAACTTACTTTGTAGTCGCTTCAAGTTTCACATTAGTCACAGTGACACCACCAAGACATGGTTGTTTTTCCAAATAAAATGCAAATATCAATCTGCTTTGATGATGATTTTTTGGGGAATAAACACTTTAATGTTGGCTCTAGAGTTTTCAAATGGTCAAAGTTGACTACGCCCTACGAATAACGGACAAAAGGTGTTCACAAAAGCTATTGAGAACGCTCACAGAATCGATATTAATACTTTTACTATAGTCGGAATATATTGTAAAAAAAATCGATCTAAAAAGTGCATTATTCTTTTTTTTAGCCGAAATTGAGTATAAACTGCCTGTATTACATAGTGTATTAAAATCTATTATCTATCTAGCTAAGGATGTAGATTTGTTCTGGCCTTGAATACATTTTCTTATACATTTTAAACTTTTAATAAATGTATTATGTCCAACATTTTAGTCCCGCTTTATCAGAATCTTTTGTTATGACATTTGCTTTGATTTTTGAAGGTCCATGGCACACAAATTTGAATAAGTTATCGTTTAAATCCTTACAAATAGCATCTTTGGTTTGTTGCAAAGAGACAAACAGGTGAATACACATTTGAAGTATCGATGTCTTAACTATAGTTATTCTACCTATGGAGTTAGATCCCTTCTGTCCCAATGTGAAGTGATATGTTCTACTCTTACTAGTTTGTCATTATAATTTAGCTCAATAATTTTAGGTAGATCAACATCGAAAGTTCAACCTAAAAATTTGAATTGGGTACATCCCCAGACTAGTTTCCATCTTGTGTTTATGTATCTTGTGCTGTATTTTAAGGACCCCACAACACAACATGGGGGTTTTCAAAAATCACGTTTAACCCTTACTATTGTGAAAAAGAGTGTAACAATTGTAATGTAGTATTCAAGTATTCTTCCGACCCGTCCACTAATAAATAGGTATAGGTATTTTAATCGCTAGCATTTCAGCACAAAGTATAAATATATATGCTGAAATAGGATCTCTTTGACGACACTACGTCCTGTTATATCAAAGTCTGACAAGAACCTGTTCAACTGAATTGCACTGCCCATTATATGAAAAAAGTGTAATAAACACTTGTTTAATAAAACTAAATGATTAAGTATCGAACTCTTTTTCGAACTCAATTTGCATCAGTAGGCCAGGAATTTGATTGCATTCAGTATAGTTTATGATATCATATAATACTCGTGATATATCTCCCATGTTCCTTTAATGAAACCAGTTTGGTCATTGTTTACTTATTCGTTCAATGCTGACTTAAGTCTGTTAGCTATCGTTACTCATGCTAGTTTATATACTGAGTTTAACAAGAAAATTGGTCTCCATTAACAAAACATGTTAAGGCTTTCCTTCCTTTGGAATACATGGTATAATTTTCATTGTTTCTGAATTATTGAAAGTGACCCTATATTATATGAATAGTTAATTCTTCTAACCACAAAAGCACCCATTTTTTTCGAAAAATCTTTAAAGGAATGTGCAGAGAATCCATCAGAGCCTGGGCTTTTGTCATTCTTCATTTGTTTAAGGGTAACTAACACCTATTGTAAAAAAAGAGAACCCTCTAACATGTCCGCTTCTAAATTAGTTTATTTGGGCAATTTATCATTTTTAAATTTTGTGTTTGAGATCATAGTTGGTAGAGGGTTGTTCTAAATATAAAAGTTTGTAAATGCAGTTTGCTTCCTTACGAATATTTTCAGGTTCATATAGTTATGTCCATCTTCTCTCTTAAATAATACATATATTTTTGGACAGACAATTTTTTTTTCCAAATTACAAAACATCTTAGTAGGTTTTTCTCCATTATCTATCCAGTCTGAACAGATATGTATAAAGCAATCCTTCATAGTTTTCTGTCTGATAGTTTCTAGTTCATATTAAGCGTTGTTAAAAGTTCCTTATTTTCTTCAGTCAGTGATTGCTCTCATATTTCAATTTTTGATAGTAATATACTTTCGTTTGATCTTCTTAATGTTGCTATGTGACTTGATTACGAGATAGTTTTGCCTCTAATCTGAATTAAAATTGTTTCTAAGAAAAGTTGATCATTTATGAAAAACTATATTTGGCTATCATCAATATCATTTAACATATCTAAATTTAATATACGAATGCAATATTGCCGTTTAAAAGAATTATCAAGGTATAAATTACATTCACTTGCAAAAAAATTATGTCAGATAGCAACGAGTTATTGAATTTCCATAAATCTCTATCGTGTATTTTTTTTTCAAAACTTATAATAGAATAATTTGAACTGTTGTTTTTTATTAGAGCATTTAATAAATATTCTATCATATTGCTTGTAATAAGGTAAAGGTCCAGACAATAAGTTTGTACGTCTCTATGTGTATCATTTTTATATCACCGTTTATATATCTAAAAGTGTCCTTCGATTCCCATTTTACTATTTCCCCCAATAAAAGCCCCTGCTATCCTATTAGAGAGTACTATTTAAATGTTTAAAGTTTAGTTAATATTATCTAACTTGGGGTCAAGTACTTAATTGAAGACTCCACATAGTATATACATATTATCGCCAATTGTATCGATTGTATCAAATACTTGTTTAGAAATGGACGGGCTGTCTGTATTTGGGACATAAACTTTTAGTATTGTGAATTGTTTGGAACAGAAACTAAGATTAAGGGCTATCATATTTCCAGAATCTTTTTCAATTGAATTGACTGTAATATGTAATTTATTTTTTAATAAAACCAATAAAACAATCCCCACCCCATTGTGTATTTTTTTTTTCATTTTTGCATTCCAGTGAACGTCTTAGATAAAAAAAAATATTAGGGTGAGCAAAAGATATCAGCATTACGCTTTTTTTATGTAATTCATTTCATCAAATCTCTTTCATACACTATTAAACCGCCGACAGGAAATAATGCGCAGTTCAGTCATTCAAAGGATTACACAAAACAGTATCGATGTTTTGACAAATAATGACTGATTCTCCATTAAAAAGGATATGGTGAATTTTCACTGGCTTATAAAACAGACATAACGTTAACAAAACACTTAAATGGTCTACGAAAGAGCATAAATCGTGTAAACAGGAATTTAAAAAAAGAAACAGAAGAAAAGAACACAGACCACGATGTTTGTACACAAAAACATGTAAACAAAAACCATGCTATGCATCAAAATGTAATTTAAGTGTTTATTGAAATTAGTATGAAACTACAATAAGTGTACACATATTTTGCTAAACAAGGATACAAATAGACATATATTGAAAAATACTAAGCACGCCGGTAAATTAGGTTTTGTTCGATATTTTAATTGTTAATTGTGTAATTTTTTATTATGAAAACATTCATGAAAATGACGATGATTGTATGAAATAGCATGTCTCAAGAAGATTTAAAAGTACCAAGTGGGAAGGAGAAGACCGTAGGCGTGGCGGCTATAATAGACGGTGACATAGTTACAATAACTTTAAGACGCTTGGATTCGAGTTAAGGTCAGACTGGTCAATTAACTTACATAAATCATAGTAACATGTTATAATGTTATCAAATAGTTTGATCGCAAACTAGTTAGGATATATGGGCAAATTAATATTGACCAAACATTAAAATACATGTATTCTTTTTAACTAGAAGTAACCTTTAATAGAATTCAGGTCACGATATGATTACTGTTTGTTTATCAATATTTATTCAAATAACATCTGCCTAAATCTGTTTATATCTTTTATACTTTCAAACCCATGGACTGATGACACGTTTCCGGTTACTAACATGAGCGTCAAGCTCGGTCTATTCGAGTCTGGACGGTTATGTGTGCTTTATCTTCGAGACTGAACGGTTTCGTGTTCTTCGAGACTTGATGGATATGTGTACTTTTTTTTCGAGACTGGACTCGAAACCCATCAATGTGAGGTACAAGACGTACTTTTAAGAAACAATTAAGCTTTGAGCATTTGGTGCTTCTACAACACGATAATATTTCGATATGAACATTGAAAGAGCTTATTTGAAGATTTGTTTCGAACATTCACCAGTTTGTACATGTATATTTCTGGAATAAATGTACGTAATAAGTTCCATTTTAGTTTACGAAACATTCACCAGACATTTGATCTCTGCAGACAAATTTAGAATTGTGGTGCATCATTCGTTATCGCTTTTACCAAATTGCGTGATAATATCTTTTTACTTTGCGAATGATTTCAGTGCAAATAGGGCAGATACACGCCGGACACACGGATCAACAGAGGGGACAGACAGACGGACGGACGGACCGACCGACAGACAGCTAGCTGTATACCACAAGTTTCATGATCATATATTATGTATTTGTTGAGTAATTACAATACTTTTGACCTCTTGTGAAAACTGAAGCAAGTGCATAATCCTCACATTGCCCATTATAATTTTTCCAAATATCAGCCAAGTATCTCCAGTACTGATAAATCACAGGATCCATTTTTATTAGTTATTCGCTTGCGACTAAGGTTACTACCACAAATTTCAACCCAGAGTGCCTTAAGGATTGATCACCTATCAACTGTAAGCATACGCGCAAAAAAGAGTTTGCGGCGAGGTTTCAGTTCTTGAACTACATTCATTTACAAACTGACACAAAATATGAATATCGTGTTAAATGGAATAGTTTTGAACGTATCGTATAAAGAAAAAGTCATTTTTTTAACTATACGTGTCGCGGAAGAGTACTTTTATGAATGAGTAAAAAGTCCACTATGAGCTACGTCAGAAACGTAGTATTTTTGAGCAGCGGAGGTCATTCGCAATTTGAAGCTATTAATAGATCAGGGAAAATAAAACTATTGCGCGGCGCGTAAGATTATTTTTGCATAACATGTTTGCGTCATGAAAATAGTCCACTGCGTGTTACGTAAAAATCGCATAACACAGTTCTCTTTAAAGGTCGCAGCACAGGTGCAGGTTAGCCAATAGATGCATTCGCGAAGACGCAGCGTAAATGAAATACACACATGCGCGCGCAGCACATCAGCTGAGGCTATTTATAAGCAACATGAATAACAGCCGATTCCTTATCAGATCAATGGAGAGAACGAGAGCGCCGACGGCGTGGATAGTCTATTGGCAAGATACAATGACGTTTCTGCTGAAGTAAATGTTAAGGAACAGTTGAGTTAATGAAAATCTAAATGCTCTGGTTTTATAAACGTTATTATTACATCATTACTATTCAGTCTTAAGCGTTTTGCCGAGATTCCAGAGGATCACTGATTCTCTGTTAACATCATGATATCAATTTGCAGACACTGCCTGTCTACTCTGGTGAATATTTATTGCACACCAATTACACAGTTGTTACATGTTTCCCTCTTAGATAAGGATCAGCAGTAACCATATTAATATCTCTTATTTATCATTTCAAAGACATTATTCACCTTACATTTTATATGGAAACACACTCTACATACACATAGTGATTTGGATTGATTTTTAATTTTAAATTGCACGTGTTTTAGCATTACATTTCCATGCTGATTTTGAGACATTTAAAAAGAAAAAATGTTCCTGAGACTTGTGAGCTGGTAAGTCTTTTCATTATTTATATAATCAAAATCTAAGTTATACTGTGTTTATATTAATGCAATGTTACATGCTCTTCTCTATAAAAGCTACCATGACTGGAAATTTATCATCTTTATTTAAACTGTTTTGAAGTGTTTGTTTGATATTATATAATTCATGATCAAAAAGAAAACAGTAGCATTTAACAAGAGAATTTTTTTCTAATGTGCCACAGGTATTTCTGAAAATAATTAGCTGTACAATCGTACATATTAAATTGTATATATTTTAATATACAGGGCAATATACAATTATTGGTAATGTTATCAACAACATATGAAACGTCACACGAAACTGGTGTCCCTTCGCGTTAAGATTTTAGTGACTTTCATTTTTTAACAAAACTTGGCCGTCTGTTATGATTAATATTTGATTATTTTTTATCACTTGTTCAGTTGTACATCCCAATGAAAAACTTAATTAAAACAATTAAAAATATTTAAATGTAATTTACAACTGTATGTTTTCAAATGATAAAAACGTCATTGAGATGAAGCGGAGCTCAGTCATTTAACAATAACAACACTAACACTATGTCTTTTCTGCAAGTTTCGTGTGACGGCTCTATAATAATTACATGTATATATCTTTTTTTCAAGATCATTTATATGTTTATTAATGTATGCTTTTCAGACACAATAACCTGTTAAGGAAATTCTGTACGTTTGGTGTCAATATTGTTCCACATTTGTATCCAACCAATCTTTTACTGTAACTATTTTTCGCAACCTGATATGAAATTTATAAAAAAAAAGTATGCCCCTTTTTTCAGGAATAATGCAGTTTATCCACTAATTTAAGCATGTTGCAATATTTCTGAACTAAAGAATTATTTTAAATTTTGGGTTATAATTATAAACATAATTACCTAGAATAATATGAAATAATATTTTCGTTTTGTTTTGCATTAATTATGAATAATCTGCTCTTGGCAATTAAATATAAGAGTAAATACACCCTTTCAGGTGCAGATAATTCAAAAGTAACCCCGCTATCCCCATTTTTTTTTCAATTTTGAGTCTTCATAATTATGCAGTCTTTATAATTATGCAATTTATAAGAAAATTTGAACAGTCAGATATTTTCCCTTCTTTGTCCATATAAAACAGAATGCACATTTAAATGCGAATTATCAACTAAAGGATGCGTCTTTAAATATTCTATAAAGTTAATCATTAAATGTCACAATCAAATATCAATTATCAATATAATCGCTTAATTAATTTTTATAAATTGTATTTCAGGACGTGCTGGGTTTGCCATAATGCAGTTTTTGCAACATTTTCATGTCTTTAAAGACGAAAGCAATTCCGACCACTTTATTAAATTGGAAGAATTTGTTCGGGCGCTTAAGAAAAAATATACAAATTTGAACGCATCCAATGTCAACATAACATTTTAAAATTAAAATTACAAAGGAGGGATAAAACTTATAAACGGAACAGAATCTGTGCCTGTGTTGTCAGTGTTACGTTATTGTCTTCAGCACAGTGATTCTTCTCATGGATGTAAACTGTTTTCAAAATTAATTGAATGTAACCTACTGTATAGAAAAAATGAAAAGGCATCATACATTACATCATCATATGAACTTTATCGGCTGATATCAAAGCCAACCTTCAGTGACATCACAACTCTGTTTGATAGAGTACACATAAATGAGAATAATATTAAAACTCTTGTAATAGAACATAAGATTCATTTTAGTTCTGATGAATGGAGGAAAATAGTTTGGTTTGAGAGCCACTTTTCAAAATTTATTGAACATTTAGCAGGTACTCTTGAAGATGTTCTTACCTATAAATACAACAAGTTTCAGTCAATTCTGTCTTTTAAGGAGTGCAGTGAAGCTTGGAGTAAAATCTCAACTAAACAAATACGGGAAAAAATACAACGGTATGAAGACAATCAGCCAGGTGGAAATTGTCGCTGCAGCTAGTCATTTTCTAACAGTTATAGACAATTATATAAAGTCTGTTCTTCAAGATTTAATTCCAAGTTGTTTACGTGTTTTGATGTTAACAGTTCGTTGAAGGACAATTCAATACAATTAGTATTAGGATAAAATAGTGACCAACTTCCAGCTGAAAAGGATGATATATGTCAACGTTTTTTCTATGTCATTACTCGTAGGCATAATGTCAACATAGAAAAAATCTACTTTTACAATGCAATGAGTTTAAAACAGTTTGTAAATGACAAGACATTATCTAGATTTCATCTACAGGATGAAGTGGAAAACGCAATAATAAAAGATGGGGATTATGTTTGGTGTGGACAGTCCTTGTGTAATGAAACTGAGACTAACAGGGAATTAAGTTCTTGTAACATTTGTCACACAGTCTTGGTAAAACCATTGACACATGACCGTTTTGATATTTTACAAGAATGGTTCTTAGAAACGCCAATTGAGACCCAGTTAGTGCTTGAAACTCTCCTAAATACAGAGAGCGTCCGTAAGTCTAAAATACCGGAAAAGTATAATCGAAATAAAATAGAGAAATTGTACAGTGCTTACGATTGGATGTTGAACATATAAAATAAGCATTTTATTGGTGTTTTCCAACAAGCAATTACTAATGGACTTCTTGTTGAATACAAGGCGATTAACTCTGTTTTTAACATTACATCCTCTTCCGGGGCAACAACTTGTCTGAAAACTGCGGAAGAAAAACTGAAAAAAAGTGCGGATGAAGATCTTTGCCATTACAACACATACTTAAAGCGACATAATCTTTTCTATGAAAAGGACAATGGGGAAGAGGGGAAATGAGTAAGCTTAAGACAGTGCCATGTTATCCTCATGCTTGACCATTTAGTACGAATTTCCTTTGTGGCAGATCCTAATCGTGGAGAGAACCGTTCAAATCAAATATGTACTTTGCCAATAATACTACACGGCCTTCCAGTAGACTAAAAAAATAATTAAATAAATAAATAATAATTAAAATAATTTGTGTTACATGAATGATAATTCAAAACAGTAGTATTATATTCAATAATTTGGATCTGCATATTCTGATTGTTTAATAAAAGTTATTATGTGTTCAAAATATACTGTGTTATGTGTTTTTCACCGAAACCTAATCAGCATGATTATCTGGGTACTGGTTGGTCACCTTCTATATAATATTGTGTAACACCTGTATCATTAATCAGTGTAGCACAGCTTCTGTAATTAATGGTGCCGTTTCATGCTGAGAATCTAGCAGTACTTAGGAGATCAAAGGCGATAAAAAATGATCGGATATCCCGGTAAAACTCCTATGACTGTATTTACGAGACTGAACTACTTTTTCATTCTTACGCTAAGGTCAAAGTTATATTTTTTCTTTCTTTTATTGTTTGTTATTATTCTTAATACTGTTACGATCGCTTCATTTTCATTTAAACAGAAAGGAACAATTTGTTGTTGTTGTGTTGTTGTTGTTGTTATATTTACCGACTTCGTTACATACCCAAAATATTATTTGCACGCTGTATTTTGTAGCACACGTTCTGAAGTTTTCCATCCTTATTCAAATAATTTCAAATAATATGAAACATAATTTGCAGATTAATATCAAAATGCCGCCCAAAATCGCAAGGTTAATGTTTGCCGTCACAAAGTTTAACGATATTAAAGCCCTAAAAAACTCGACAGACTTCTGCAAGAAACAAGAGAATTATTTATCCGTTATTACTATATAAAGTTACGTACCCCAGTAATTATCTCAAAATCGAACACGACGAGATTCACTTTGTTAATAACACATAACTGGGTATGCAAAAAGTTAGCAAAAAATGTTAGGAACATATGTATTGTACTTATTTGAATGATGGCATATATGAAACAAGTTGTGGAACTACGATAATTTAATCAAAATCTCGTTTCCATCCACGTTTTTAATGGAATTGTTAATAGATTTTGGCATTTTTTCAAATGTAATTAGATATGATTGCTTACAAATATTTAAAGTTGTTTTAAAAGACTAAACTCATTTTCATGGTAAGAAAAAAGAGAGAAAAAAAGCGACGTCCTCGATATCCGTGTAAACGAATCTTCCATCTTTTGCTGACGAATCAGATTGTAGCAGTCTCCCGTAAATCTTCCATAAATTGACAAATCAAATCGCATCATTTTTTCCAACAACCTTCCAAAATTCGCCATCTAGAATTTTCAAGAGAAAAAGCTTTGTTATTATTTGCGAGCGTTTTTTATTAGTTATTTCACTGTTATTTAAACGATTGTTGATTTAAATAAGTGGGAATAACATCAAAGGTATTTATGTCTATAATCGTGTTTAATTTTAACGTGTATAATTTTTCTTATCGTATTTTTTTGGTAGTGCACATATATTTCGGATTTCGGATTATGTAATTCATTGAGTATTATTGTTGTGGTTTCGCGAAAATTCATCACATAACCAATATTCTTGTTAAAAATACTGCTTTTTATGTGTAACTATAGAGTATTTAAACGTGTCTCGTTTTAATTATTTACCCCTTTCGTTAATAAGTTAAATTGCACAATTGTCAGTCACAATATTTACTTCTTAAAATTAATATGTGTTTCAATATGGTGCATGGTTTTCTTATGTAATGTTGTTACATGTACAGTCATGAGTTTGCGTCCGAAGTTTGATCGGTTTCCATCTGGCGAGCTGCGTTGGATTACACGAGTCACTATGATCAGCCCAGGTAGCCTTCCGAAATTTAGCCAGACACCAGATGGGGTAGAGAAAGAGGCCGTGGCTGCTGTTCAAAAATTGCGTGGGGATGTGACCAGCCGCCAACATGTCCTAGGGCAGTACACAATCCAGTTTGGACAGTAAAGGGGAAAAAATGTTCGCTGGGTTGTGGAAAACGCCCTGGGATTTGCTGCGTTTCTGGTTTACGACTTGAGAAAAAAGCTGCAGGTGGACACTCCTTTGTCAGCAAACAAGTTTGCCTTTAGGGCGTATTTTACCTCATTCCCACAAGGTACATTGTATACCGAATGAATAAGAAATTGCTTTTTATATATATGTGTGAGACTAATATTCAATTGAACGGTGGATTTTATACCGAATGAATAAGTACTTGCTATATGTACATGTGTAAGACCAATATTCAATTGAGCTGTTCATTATGTTATTGAATATTAATAGGAGTTGAGTATTACCTCAATTTTTTATTGTACTTCAAACTATCTGAAATGTGCGTTTGTAAATGTTTTTTTTTTTAAATCTTTTCTTCTGATAGGAGACATATAGTGAAAGCATTCTTTGTTTTGATAATATTTAAAGTTTAATTAATTATATTGTTAATTTTATTTAAAAGTACTTTATGAGTACATGCAAGTTCTTCAGATTCCTTGATTTATCCGAAAACGAATTTGTCCGAAATACGCAAATGTTGAGTTTGGAACTATGTATTGACATTTTTGGTAGTCAGCAGTTGTTTCTCTTTTAGATTTTTTTTTCTCTTTATTGAGTAAATTTACGTAACTTGTAACACACCAAATAACTTTAACTGTTTTAGGCATAGAAGGTGTAGAGTGCCACCGAGCGAAAAAGGAGAAGAAAACAACACCCGCTCCGAGTGTTCCGACCCCCAAGGCATTGCTGTTTAGGTTGATGCCTGCCGACCAGGCTCGAAAGAAGTTACTGGAACAGTCTGCCCGCCTTTGACCTGTAAGGCCAAACCTTACCCACGCCAAATTTTCCCCCAGAAAGGAAATGAGTGACGATGACGACATGCTTGTAAGGCAGGTTAAACAAATCGAGGCTGCTAGACAAGGTAGTTAACTTTTAATTCAAATTCAAAATAGCTAGTAATATAAAAACTTGCGATTAGTTTGCAAGTGTCATAATGAACTGAACAAAATTACTGTATTTATTACGTAATCAATAGGACTTTAAAGGCTCATAAAAGGTGACGATCCGTAATTATTACCGACTTTTAAATATTTTTTGCATATTTAATTTATAAAGGTTATCAAAACACAATATATATATATATATAGGGAGAAAATGTGTGTGAACAACCAGATACACAAACAGACATGCATATTCCCATTTGAGCCTTCGGCGTGTGCGCCTAGCTACGGTGCAAAATGAAGCATACATACTATAAAATCCCCATCCCCAAAAAAGGATGGTTCATTCACAGTTATATACACCATACTTANTATATTATATGAATAGTTAATTCTTCTAACCACAAAAACACCCATTTTTTTCGAAAAATCTTTAAAGCATGTGCAGAGAATCCGTCAGAGCCTGGGCTTTAGTCATTCTTCATTTGTTTAAGGGTAACTAACACCTTTTGTAAAGAAAGAGAACCCTCTTACATGTCCGCTTCTAAATTAGTTTATTTGGGCAATTTATCATTTTTAAGTTTTGTGTTTGAGATCATAGTTGGTAGAGGGTTGTTCTAAATATAAAAGTTTGTAAATGCAGTTTGCTTCCTTAAGAATATTTTCAGGTTCATATATTTATGTCCATCTTCTCTCTTAAATAATATATATATATTTGGACAGACATTTTTTTTTCAAATTACAAAACATCTTAGTAGGTTTTTCTCCATTATCTATCCAGTCTGAACAGATATGTATAAAGCAATCCATCATAGGTTCCTGTCTGATAGTTTCTAGTTCATATTAAGCGTTGTTAATAGATCCTTATTTTCTTCAGTCAGTGATTGCTCTCATATTTCAATTTTTGATAGTAATATACTTTCGTTTGATCTTCTTAATTAATGTTGCTATGTGACTTGATTACGAGATAGTTTTGCCTCTTATCTTAATTAAAATTGTTTCTAAGAAAAGTTGATAATTAATGAAAAACTATATTTTGCTATCATCAATATCATTTAACATATCTAAATTTAATATACGAATGCAATATTGCCGTTTAAAAGAATTATCATGGTATAAATTACATTCACTTGCAAAAAATCTATGTCAGATAGCAACGAGTTATTGAATTTCCATAAACCTCTATCGTGTTTTTTTTTCAAAACTTATAATAGACTAATTTGAACTGTTGTTTTTTATTTGAGCATTTAATAAATATTCTATCATATTGCTTGTAATAAGGTGAAGGTCCAGACAATAAGTTTGTACGTCTCTATGTGTATCATTTTTATATCACCGTTTATATATCTAAAAGTGTCCTTCAATTCCCATTTTACTATTTCCCCCAATAAAAGCCCCTGCTATCCTTTTAGTGATTACTATTTAAATGTTTAAAGTTTAGTTAATATTATCTAACTTGGGGTCAAGTACTAAATTGAAGTCTCCACATATTATATACATATTATCGCCAATTGTATCGATTGTATCAAATACTTGTTTATAAATGGACGGACTGTCTGTATTTGGGACATAAACTTTTAGTATTGTGAATTGTTTGGAACAGAAACTAAGATTAAAGGCTATCATATTTCCAGAATCTTTTTCAATTGAATTGACTGTAATATGTAATTTATTTTTTAATAAAACCAATAAAACAATCCCCACCCCATTGTGTATTTTTTTTTCATTTTTGCATTCCAGTGAACGTCTTAGATAAAAAAAATATTAGGGTGAGCAAAAGATATCAGCATTACGCTTTTTTATGTAATTCATTTCATCAAATCTCTTTCATACACTATTTAACCGCCGACAGGAAATAATGCGCAGTTCAGTCATTCAAAGGATTACACAAAACAGTATCGATGTTTTGACAGTAAATAATGACTGATTCTCCATTAAAAATGATATGGTAAATTTTCACTGGCTTATAAAACAGACATAACGTAAACAAAACACTTAAATGGTCTACGAAAGAGCATAAATCGTGTAAACAGGAATTTAAAAAAAAGAAACAGAAGAAAAGAACACAGACCACGATGTTTGTACACAAAAACATGTTAACAAAAACCATGCTATGCATCAAAATGTTATTTAAGTGTTTATTTAAATTAGTATGAAACTACAATAAGTGTACACATATTTTGCTAAACAAGGATACAAATAGACATATATTGAAAAATACATAGCACGCCGGTAAATTAGGTTTTGTTCGATATTTTAATTGTTAATTGTCTAATTTATTATTATGAAAACATTCATGAAAATGACGATGATTGTATGAAACAGCATGTCTCAAGAAGATTTAAAAGTACCAAGTGGGTAGGAGAAGACCGTTGGCGTGGCGGCTATCATAGACGGTGACATAGTTACAAAAACTTTAAGACGCTTGGATTTGAGTTAAGGTCAGACTGGTCAATTCACTTACATAAAACATAGTAACATGTTATAATGTTATCAAATAGTTTGATCGCAAACTAGTTAGGATATATGGGCAAATTAATATTGACCAAACATTTAAATACATGTATTCTTTTTAACTAGAAGTAACCTTTAATAGAATTCAGGTCACGATATAATTACTGTTTGTTATCAATATTTATTCAAATAACATCTGCCTAAATCTGTTTATATCTTTTATACTTTTCAAACCCATGGACTGATGACACGTTTCCGGTTACTAACATGAGCGTCAAGCTCGGTCTATTCGAGTCTGGACGGTTATGTGTGCTTTATCTTCGAGACTGAACGGTTTCGTGTTCTTCGAGACTTGATGGATATGTGTACTTTTTTTTCGAGACTGGACTCGAAACCCATCAATGTGAGGTACAAGACGTACTTTTAAGAAACAATTAAGCTTTGAGCATTTGGTGCTTCTACAACACGATAATATTTCGATATGAACATTGAAAGAGCTTATTTGAAGATTTGTTTCGAACATTCACCAGTTTGTACATGTATATTTCTGGAATAAATGTACGTAATAAGTTCCATTTTAGTTTACGAAACATTCACCAGACATTTGATCTCTGCAGACAAATTTAGAATTGTGGTGCATCATTCGTTATCGCTTTTACCAAATTGCGTGATAATATCTTTTTACTTTGCGAATGATTTCAGTGCAAATAGGGCAGATACACGCCGGACACACGGATCAACAGAGGGGACAGACAGACGGACGGACGGACCGACCGACAGACAGCTAGCTGTATACCACAAGTTTCATGATCATATATTATGTATTTGTTGAGTAATTACAATACTTTTGACCTCTTGTGAAAACTGAAGCAAGTGCATAATCCTCACATTGCCCATTATAATTTTTCCAAATATCAGCCAAGTATCTCCAGTACTGATAAATCACAGGATCCATTTTTATTAGTTATTCGCTTGCGACTAAGGTTGCTACCACAAATTTCAACCCAGAGTGCCTTAAGGATTGAACACCTATGAACTGTCAGCATACGCGCAAAAAAGAGTTTGCGGCGCGGTTTCAGCTCTTGAACTACATTCATTTACAAATTGACACAAAAAATGAATATCGTGTTAAATGAAATAGTTTTGAACGTATCGTATAAAGAAAAAGTCAAAAAAATATTTGTTAACTATACGTGTCGCGGAAGAGTACTTTTATGAATGAGTAAAAAGTCCACTATGAGCTACGTCAGAAACGTAGTATGTTTGCGCAGCGGAGGTCATCCACAATCTGAGGCTATAAATAGATCAGGGAAAATAAAACTATTGCGCGGCACGGAAGAGTATTTTTGCATAACATGTTTGCGTCATGAAAATAGTCCACTGCGTGTTACGTTAAAATCGCATAACACAGTTCTCTTTAAAGGTCACAGCACAGGTGCAGGTTAGCCAATAGATGCATTCGCGAAGACGCAGCGTAAATGAAATACACACATGCGCGCGCGCAGCACTTCAGCTGAGGCTTTTTATAAGCAACCTGAATAACAGCCGATTCCTAATCAGATCAATGGAGAGAACGAGAGCGCCGACGGCGTTGATAGTCTATTGGCAAGATACATGGAAGTTTCTGCAGAAGTAAATGTTTAAGGAACAGTTGAGTTAATGAAAATCTAAATGCTCTGGTTTTATAAACGTTATTATTACATCATTACTACGTAGTCTTAAGAGTTTTGCCGAGATTCCAGAGGATCACTGATTCTCTGTTAACACCATGATATCAATTTGCAGGCAATTAATATAATTGATACCCCACTGCCTGTCTACTCTGGTCAATATTTATTGCACACCAATTACACAGTTGTTACATGTTTTCCTCTTAGATAAGGATCAGTAGTAACCATATTAATATCGCTTATTTATCATTTCAAAGACATTATTCACCTTACATTTTATATGGAAACACACTCTTCATACACATAGTGATTTGGATTGATTTTAAATTTTAATTGCACGTGTTTTAGCATTACATTTCCATGCGGATTTTGAGACATTTAAAAAGACAAAAAGTNACAAACAATCAGTTTATTTACATCGCTGTTTACTCGGGACAGAGCAAGCGCTCCGGTGATTTAGGTCACCAAAAATACATCGTTGATTTTCAACGTTTTCCGGTATCACTCACAAAGTAGGGCTCTTCTAAATGGTTAAAACGTTTGTAGTGATGTAATAAGTTACTTTCTGCTGGTAAAAAGTTGTTTAAAATAGAATTTAAATTGAATTTCCTTTCGGCTATTTTTAGCATACGTCACCGCTTTGAGGCTACATACATCGTTAGTTGCAAAGTTTTAAAACGTTCTTCCAATTATGAAATGGATTATATCTTCAATAATTCTTGACAACGTTGCACCTAAGCTTTGTTATTATCATTTTTTTATATAAGAGTAACTGAAATCCGTTAAAAATTAGACCAGTTTATATGCATTATAATTGGATTTGTCACCTTTTATTAGCCTTTAAAATTGAGAAAATATGTAAACACACCAAATTTGTTATTTCTTACAATTAATTTATTTATACGAGAATTAAATATAATATTCAATGTCATTTATTTCAATAGTGGTGCTGATGTTTATCCTACAAGAGGTAATGATGTATTTATTCGGTGTCTGTTAAATTGTATCTGTGCAATTATCTATCCTGTATTGGATTTAGGTGTTCTAGAGCAATATATAGCTGGTGTTGGCTTTAGTCTTAGTTATGAACATGTAGCTGTAATACTTAAAATTTCACTCGCTAAATTTGCTATATGTTTTTTTTTTATTATCGCTTTTTATCATTGAGTCGTAATTGCAATGTTTATTGTTCTATCACAGCTTTTTTTACCAGATGTGTACCTTTATATATTTATTAACCTCACATAACACGTTTCTTTCTTGCTTCTTTGGGATTACTTTCCCTGCTAATTGAAAGGGTTTCACGTGTATTTCCTTATATTGCTTTAACTTCTTCTTTGTTTTTTATTATTTTCATCCTTCAACACTTTAATCACTATATTTACTTGTCTCATCTAAGTGTCACTAACTGAAATGAATTGATATTTCCTAACCTTAATGCCTTAATTTCTGTTTATATTACATATTATGTTAAGTAAATTTATATGCTTCTATTGTGTTTCTATAACTGACTATTTTCAAAGTTGTTTCGTGGAATAAAATTATCAAATTAAATAGTGTATGCATTACATTTTTTACACTAAGTATACATTAACATATTTTATTTTATAACAAAAATAATATACAAATATATTTTGTTATGATATGGTGCTTCTTCAGTGAGTTCTTCTTCAGTACCAAATAGTGCACGAGGGTCAGTCCCACCCAAGCAGTCAGTTGGCGCCAAGCTGTATGCAGTTCAGACACCTGCAACCAAGCCAACCCCGGCTACCACCACTGCTTCTGTGCGAACAGCCGAGCCCCCTAGAGAGCCCCGTAAAGAGCCGATGCATGTTGGCAATAGCAAAGTGATTAAGACTCAACCCGCTGCTACCACTATTGCTTATGTGATACCAAAACCCCCATGTGGGCCCCATGTTGAATCCATTAAAGTTGGTGCCACCACTACCACCTCTGTTAAGCCTTCTGCCTTCACGGCATTGATGAAAGCCACCGTAACCAGTATAAACTCTTTTCATGTGCTCTCATTTTCTGAACAATATAAATTTCAAAACAAAATGTTGCCAAAAATGATACTTAACAGTTACCCATATTTTCCATGTACATTTAAAAACTGCAACAAAGACTTGCACATATTTTTTATGCTTTCACATAATAATGTGTTCCTTTAGAGTCATGACACTGCACATTCCAAATACCTCAAAAATAAGTAAATATTAGATAGAATCCATATTATTTTCCTTATTTCCAGAATTTCCATTCATCTACAGCTCGAGCGCCTGTGTACCACATGTTGACTAACAGTGGATTTTTGAAGCCTTGTTCACTTACAGCAGTAATGGCCAACCTGAGCTGGATGAAAGCAAGCTGGATGGTGTTTGATATGACCCTCCTAAGTCCCAGCCAATACCAAACCAGAAGCCAAGACTTGACAGGTGCGTATGATTTGAAAAACCATTACGTGAAGCTGTTTTTACTCACAATATGGCTTTAATGGCTGCATATGGATTGTTGTTTCCATGTATGCATGTTATTACTAGAACATGTATGGTATATTTTAAGTGTTGTTACGCATGATTTTCTGCCTTTATTCTGTTCAGTGTTTTGCACAGTCAGCATTTGATATCAATGTACATAATACTACAGGTATTAAAAATAATAAAAGTTATAACATGTTTGTATTATGTGTGCATGCATTCATTTTGGTGTCAATTATATATTTTGATATTTTGGACATCGGCTGTTCCTGTGGCTTCCACTGCGGCTATGTAGGATGGCACTGACCTGTCCCGTCTGCAAGGTTACACATCTGACCAAGCAGGGCCTGTACCGGCTGACCAGGATAGTGCTAGACATATATTCATTCTACATTCTAGCCACTGAGATTGCACTGCATCAAGTGCAAGAAAACTCAGATATGCTGGAGTCTGTGACGGCAAAGTTGATTTCGAAAACAGTCTTCGAGGAGCCGCTCATACAATATATGTTGCCAATATACCAATGGTTCCTGCGTGTTTACCAGCAGGAGGTTTTGTCTCGGGCAGAAGAGGTCAAGGCGGCTTTGACATCCATCTTTGGTCGAATGTTAAAGATGGACTCTACTAAGAAGGTACACATGGGTAGAAAATATATTGAATAATGCACTTTTAGAATCTGTTTGAAAATAGACAATAACCATAGAATAAAATTACAAATGGTTTTCTTACAACTATTTTACACTTATTTCAGGTGACCAAGAAGCTAGCAGGTGAAGTTGCTCGGACAGCTGCATGGTCCTCTAACGTTGGCAATTAACATGGCCAGGTGCGGATGAGCATTTTGACAGCAATCCAAGGGTATTGGCTATACGACATGGTGAGACGATATTCGGAGGCTAATGTCCTTCCACCAATCCTGCTGTAAGTAGACAGCAACTGTTGCGGGAAGTCAGAACTGATGGACATTTTCAGGAGAGCTTGGCCTGACCTTGGTGTGCGATTAGATGCGAGGCACTTCATGAGGCGTCTTGCTGTTGGGGTCACAACGGACACCCACAGACTGTACGCGACATTCATGGGTCAGCTTTCAGCAGCCATCTCTCAGTGGGGCAAGTCCGACCAGCATCTTCTCAAAGAAGCTAAAAAAGAAGCAGCTCATACAAGCCAACATCATGGACCCCTCTGACGCAGATGTCTTTGTCCGTGTAGACCGTTAGGAGTTGTCCCTGCACTGTCGTCGAATGACTCGAAGCACATAGGTCATCAGGGAGCCTATCCAGGCTGTCTTGGAGTTGTTCGGTGGTGACTCAGGAAGGGATATTATGGATGTACCACTGTTTCATGAGCGTATGTGGGAGCTCTGGAAACAGCAGCATAAGCATGTCGAGTGCCTCCAGGACCCTAAAGATGTACAGCTCTACACTCAGACAGGCACGCTGAAGAAGGGTGGCATGGTGTTGCCTGTGTATCGCTGTGCACGAGGATCTACCTCCTTGGAGTCCTTCCATCTCCACCTACGGCGATTTATTCCTCGTTAGGTTTATGTGTGTTATTTATGTGTTTTAATTTAAGGTATACATATATGTATTGCTATTATAGCTTTAAAGGTACAATGTTATACAGAATAAAACCCCATTTGTTGAAGGTTACTAATCCTCAATCATAACGATATACCAGGACATGTAAATTAGATATAATATAACTAATCTCTTGTTGAAACATACATCACTATGTAGAATAGTGTAACAATCTTAATTTGTAACATTTTGTGTGATTGTTTTACAGGAACCAGTGCAAGCGCCAGCAACTTCCAGACTTACCTGCTGGAGGGCCTGATGCGCTGGAACGCAGACCGGCAGATTGGTGCGAACAGCACTGAGAAGGAGACGGTGTTGTATGACTCCAGATTGAAGACGGCTACCAACAGACTGAGTCAGGACTTGTTTAACAAGAATATATTCCCGACATTCCAGCCGCCAAACAAATAAACTGGTAATTTAAAATTCTATTAGCTATTTTATTCACACATTTCTCTGACATTTATTCTATATTAAATCAGATGTACATTGTGGCGTAAATCAGGCATAATAACAAGTTTAATGAGCATATTACTCCTTCACGTGAACCTTTTTCATATAGCGCTTAAGTTCTTAATTTTTTGTTTTACAGGAGAGCTGATAGGTATTGAACACCTATACAGCCAAACGGGTAAGCTTCTAGGTGCTAAAGACCCCGTTAGTGAGGTGGAGCCTGATGACAGCCTCCTGGATGAGGGCTTTGAGGACTCCGCGACCATGGATGGTAATGATACCACCATCCACATAGTAGATTCCTTCCTGCCTGCTGTGAGTCGTGAGAGGGCTCAGCAGATCATGCAGCTGAACAGGCCGTCTCAATCAGGTATTGAAGGAGTACAGTGATCATACTTATTTTCATGTTGAAATGAATGGCATGTTTGTCTTACTTTTGTTTAGAAATGTTTATTGTTAAAAGCTAGGGAGGGTGTTATAGTAGATTTCATAATTTATCAAAACTGTTCCGATTATTTGTAGAGATGTCAGCAAAGGATGTGGATGGCCAGCAGATTTACAACGTTACACAGATGGAAAGTCCCGCTAAGCTCAAAGCAAAACCTACTGTAACTAGTGCCTCTTTAGCAACAGCAACAGCAGCTTATGTGACAATAGCAACAGCAGCTTCTTTGACAGCAGCAACAGCAGCTTCTTTGACAACAGCTGCAGGTAACCATTATCTGCAGCAGCTACCGCTACATAAGCGACGGCTATCGCTGGCAGTTCAGAACAAGTTGAGGATCAAGCTGATGTAGGTTTTGATAAATGATATATTATAATAAACTAAAGCATTCTGTCCTCAAACGATCACTCATTAGTGTTTACCATTTTGACAAATCAGTATGTATATTATGGAGACAGCATGTTACATTGGTGTTTTAATTGCGAGAACTTTGCAAAATAAGTATAATACATGTACTTTTAAATTTTAAGTGCTCTGCTTTTTTTCCATTAATACATTTCTTTACTGATTATCCATTCTTTCAGGACTCTATTGGACCAGACAGAGTTGCAGGTTATGGTCATGTGATGGACCTGGCTGTCTCATTTGAAAGACAAGGAAAGTAAGGCCATCACCAATGCCGAAGCTGGCCACATCGTGAAGCTGTGGTCTAAGATGTCCCCTTATGACCAGTTGCCGTCAAAATATAAGGACCGAAATAAGACCCAGCTGATCAAGGGACGCTTCAAGGCACCAAAGACAAACCGGATACAGCTGTAACAGGTATAAGGAAGCCCTGCTGGTCAAGTTGTGCGCAGCCTTACCGGGTTTCACCACCACAGATTGCGTTTCTCAAGCGCGGTGGCGTACATTACTGGAGAAGTTTAACGAGATTCGAGAGATGGTCCTCAACAGTCAGCGAATGATGCAGAATACTCGCATTCAGCTGTCTGATATAAACCAGCGCACCTTGACTGATTGGTAGTTATTTATTTACGAGTAAACGTATACATAAATAGTAGCGTATTACAATATTTCATTAACATTTTGAGTCAATTTATATATCACTTAATTTATATGACAATACTTATCAATTAACATAAGAAAGGCTTTTTATTGTTTCTATTAAAAAAAATATATTCTTACTAATTATCTTTGTCTTATTTTAGGTTCAGTGCTCGTGGAACCTTGCTGGAGCAGGGACTCGCTCTTCAAACAGTTCCACTGGTAGCGCCTGAGTCACTACCAGCGCCTATGAAAAGGCCAGTTGCCTTGGAAATGGGAACCACTGAACCACACAAGTTCCCCATCCAGATCAGTAAAAAGGCTATCTCATTCATAAAGTGTGCAGAAGAATTCTTCCACCAGATGAGTTAAAGAATGAAGTGCCTGTGAATGTAATTAATTAGATTTTTTAAATTGGTGATAAGTCTCAGATGCACCATCCTAGATATATTTGATTATATGTCGAAATTGACATAATAGTGTGTCATTTTCCATCATATTATTTAATTTAATAAAAGCATTTATGGAAGGCCTGGGTGTTGAAGATCTGCAGGGTTCCTCCGCGCTGTAGACATGCGTATTTACCAGTTTGCACGTATGGGGAAATAGACCTTGACACGTATAGTAGTTGTATACTAAGCATTGCCTTTTGTCAAAAATCTACATCGCTAATGGAAAGCGTGTCGGATAATAGTTTTCACATATGCATGAAGATTTAAGATATCATGTGGCATCTTCAAGTAATCATCTTTAAGTTTCTAATCAAGTCGTCATCGCCAGCTATGGCTGTGCCGGTTGAGGTTCAACCCTCTTCGCGGCCACCGTAGCCGAAGAGGCATGAGGGAAAGGGATGAAACGTAGCTGGGGACGCATCTGCATTGTCCTTCTGACTTTAAACTATTAAATCTCTTCTAACTTTACTATTTGTCATTTTTACTTTATCTTCTCACCGCCCGTCGCATAATTGCCAAGCTTGACGGCAGCGACGTACGATGTAGATGTATATCAGAATGCAAAGGCCGAGCCTAGGTATGAATAAGGATCACTGATTCATTGATTTCTTGGCACGCAAAAAACTGGATGCAATCCCAAACTTCACTGGAGATGTGAAAACTAAGACGGGTTTGTGCGAGATCTTAATTTTGAAACCCAAGAATAATAAGATCCAATTTGTCACATGAAAAACATCGTCTTACAATGATTGAAGCTGTTTATATGATGCAACCTATAACAATATTAAAATACAAACAATGCATTCATGGTAATTCTAACACGACACGCGATGTTATTTCGATAGACTTATGCAGCATCCACAATTTCTTGAAGTACGCACATGCATCAATCATAGAATGTATTGATAAGCAAAGTTCTGTTTCCTGGCTACATGACTGCGAAGATTTCATAATGCAGCAGAGTTATTTGCTAATCGGGACATCTTTATATCTTAGTCTAAACTAACTTAACAAATGAGCTAGCCTGCAACATTTGAGATTTGATGTCTTAAAGTTTGGTAAACGATTTGAACTAAAACTAGAATTGTCTTGTTCGTAGCCTGGCTTATCGCATATGTATGACTATATATGACATACAGGTTATTTATATTTTGGTGCGTCTCACGAGAGTTGTATGGTTCTGTGATCCAAGGGCATCAATATAGCTGTCTTATCTAAACTTGTGAATACAATTCTGTATAAGTGGATATTACCGTGGGTAAAGCAGTTAGCGTATTCGAAATATCAGACGTATAGCGTGCGGTTATATTAGCGTATCGTCCGTCACAAACAGCGTAAAAATATCAAGTTGAATAAAGTTTAATGTTTTAATACTTGATTGTTACGAACAATCTCATTATATCAATGGGCGTCGCCTCCTTACTTCACATCAACGTTAGATGTACTCGTTTTTCCACAAACTATGTCCATCTGTTATTCTCCATACTATTCTTATCTGTTTTTCTCCATATAGGTACATGTGATATCCTCCCTGTAGCACAAGGTGCGACTTGAGATCGTGTACACGTGCATTTCCGTGCCCCTGATAGCCTTCCCCACAGTGGCACTCTTCAACCTGGAGGTTCGGGGATACGGCAAGCTATACGACAACGTCGACTCCTATCTCGGTATGATAATACACGTTCTGTGGACATATGGTTCTTATTCGGCGACTTCCTGTTTTCATTTTTTCAAGTAGACTTTGTATATTTTTGGCTGTGTGAAGTGCCTTACTTAAACTCACTTGGTTCGGCTCTATAATATGTTATATATTTTATGTCATTAGATGCAGGTGTTATTTTAATTATTTCCCTTACCCAGATGTCATATTTAGTACAAACCTATTACTGTGTGTATCATTTCTATCCAACATATTTCAAAAATGAAATAACAACAAACAAAACAAAACAAAATAACTGCGAGAAAGATTAAACACGTTTGTAAGATGGCTAATGATTAAACATGACATTTGTTTTATTGTTGCAAACTGTTAATATCGCCCATTGTTCTTTTCAGGCTATGTAGGCATCCTGGTCTCCATAGTTACATTCATCACGTTTACGGACAGGTGCATCTACTGGATCCACCGCTTCCTCCACCACCCGCGCGGCTTCAGGCACCTGAAAAAGGACCACCACAAATGGAAAATCCCCAACCCCTACGCCAGCCACGCCTTCCACTGGGCGGACGGCTTCCTGTAGAGTTGCCTCTATCATAGCTACCCGTTCTTGTTCCCGCTTCACACACTCTTGTATCTGTGCTTGTTCGTGTTTGTTAACGTTTGGACCGTGTCTATTCATGAAGGCGACTATAGGATCCCCGGACCCTTGAAGCCCTTTATTAATGGGTCGGCTCACTATACGGATCATCATTTATTCTACAATTACAACTTTGGAAGTTTTTCACCCTGTGGAACAGGATCGGTGGCTCCTTCAGAACGCCCAGCTCCTTTCATGGGGAAGGCCATATAAAGGCCGTTGAGGGACATTGCGCAAAGAATGTGATTCAGTCAAAACGCGTGAAATTCTCCGCAAAAGAGGAAAAGCATTTGTTGTGCTAAAACATGTCGCATAAACTTTGTTTTGAGTGTGTTGCCTGTAAGTATTTTTTTGAACCAGCGAACCGCTTTTTTTGGCATAGTGTACAGTATTTGACAACGGCTAGTATGAGCAGGTGTGAATATAATCGTGTTCTGAGAAAACAGGGCATAATGCATGTGCGAAAAGTGTCGTCCCAGATTAGCTTGTGCAGTCCGCACAGGCTAATCAGGGACGACACTTTCTGCCTAAATTGGATTTTTGCTAAGAAGAGACTTCAATAAAACGAAACATGTCATAAAAGCGAAAAGTGTCGTCCCTGATTAGCCTAGCCTGTGCGGACTACACAGGATAATATGGGACGACACTTTACGCACATGCCTTATGCCTAGTTTTCTCAGAACGCGACACAAATTGCACTTGATAAACCTTGAAGTGATTTCTTGTTTGAAAAAAATACGTTGTTAAGATATTCGGTATTAGATAGTAAATGTGACTATTTGTCTATCACCGACAACAATTCGATGAACACAAATTATTTATTTTCTATAAAAATGATTTTATATTTTATATATTTCTAAATGTGAATTGCCATGTTGTTTTTTTATTGATGTCGCTTCATTTAATTTATTTCTTTTCTGGATAAATTCTATACAAATCATAAAACAAAATCAGTGGTTCATAATCTGGTTCTTTGGTGATTCACATGTTGATTTCAAACATGTAATTACAGGTTTACTGTAACTATACGATTTGGTAACGGTTTTGTTAATATTTTTGTAATTCACTTTGTTATTGATTTATATACTTGACTGTGATGAATAACGATTCCTATACTATTTACTTTTTATTTACAATTTCCTCATCAAAACAAACTTCTCTCTTCAAATCTACATAAAAAGTCAGCATAACGTTGTCAAGATTTCAAGATTGTATTAAATCGCAAAGCCTTTACAACGGCCAGTTATAAAACGTATTACATTTCACAAAAAATGGATTGAAACGAACATAAGGACAAAACAAACGATGCACACATATAGTAATTCATATAGATACTACATAATAATAACTTAATTTAGATATCATTGTCCAATACATTTATTGGAATTTAAGCATAATATAGTTAAAAACAAGATATGTGTTTGTCAGAAACACAATGCCCCCTACTGCGCGGCATTGAAATAAAATTTATATTAATCATTTGGCAGGTATAGAAATTATCTTCTTTTAAAGCTTATTACTACCGCTGGATTGTGTTTTTTGACCTTTGACCTTGAAGAATGACCTAAACCTTTCACCACTGAAAAAGTGCAGATCCATGAGATACACATGCATGTCAATTATCAAGTTTGCAAAAGTTATGACCAAACTTTAACCTAGGTTAAAGTTTTGGGACAGACACACACAATGGCATACAGACAAGCCAAAAACAATATACCCCATCTTCTTCAAAAAAAGGGGCATAAAAATGCAAATCTAGCTAGTAAATTAGTATCAGAGCAAGATACTAACTGCTGGAATTTGAGTGTACATTCTAGGACGAAAATACAAATGAGTAGTAAAACATTAACGCATAGAAGCTGAAGAATAAATACATTTAAACAGACAGTTAAACTCATCACATAATCCACTGAAATTACACGCAGTACATTCACGCCAAATGCGATATATATTAAAGTAGGTCTAACCACCTTTGTTAATTGTTAATCTGCGAGTACACCACTTCAGATACCAAACAGGTAATGTGAATAGTTGCACATGTCGTTGACGGTTATCACTGAGGTTAATGTCTATAATAATATTGTATTGTGGCATGGGAAAATGTATCAAGTTTATAAAACGGTTTAATAACATTAATCGGACACTCTTTGTGGATAAGGGGAAATATCTTTATGAATATACAAATATAGTAAAGATGAATGTTTGAGACTTGTGTTGATGACAAAACTATATCATATGCTTCAAGTCGACAACTTGTATTGGATTTGAAGTAACACGACTTTTGGATTTATTACGCATTAACGAAATTTAAATGCGGTGGCGGTGATACGCTTTTAAATGTAGAGCTACAAACCGGAACAATTAAATACATACTCGTAAAAACTATATGTTATATAATTATAATAGTTATTAATTCAATGAAATACCCTTTTTATTATTTCCAATGAATGTATTAACATATTTGCACATTTCACGTAAGATTTGTAACTGGAAAATAACGGTGTCCCCTCCCGACGTTGTTATTTTTAATTTAGTGTGTCAATTTACGTTCTGTGGTGCGTTATAACTCTAAGAAAAACAGCGTCAAAAGACGTCATTTGGTGTGCTATGACTCTTCAAGAACCCCCCCCCCNAAAGTCATTTATAAAGATATATTGTTTAATTATTTTGAAACTTTCCCGCATAGGTAGTAAAATCCCGACTCGAACGATTGCCCAAATACACCCGTTTCAACCCGACTCTATTACTGCATACTTGCTCCTTTTTAAGTTTCTATTCATTACCCGATAATCCTGTTTATTCCATTTTTAAAGAACCTTCTGGTAAATATTGACGATACATAATTTCTTTAACATAAACTTTGCCATTTTTTTGAAGTATCAAATAAATGTCAAGTGACTATTTATAGATTTGATGAAAAATTGCCACTGAACATGCGTAAATCCCCTGATGTAATGTGTGCTTGTTTATACAACGCTCAATACACACACGCTTTCTATGCAAATGACGCGACGTTGTACGTGGTGCATAATTGTCGCACCCTTTTTATTGAGACAAAGGTCAACACAAAATAATCTTACACTGCTTATTTGAAGCAAGAATATGTCAACGTCGCGGTAACATTTACATCGGAAGTGTGTTTCGGATTAAACACGCGTTAACATCGACATTCGGGAGTGGGTTTCGTATTTCAAATATAATTATTCTCATTTGAGATTTCAACAAAACATTAACAATTGCGTAATGAATTTAAAGATAATTTGTTCAAACACTTATTTAACGTTTTCCACGAGGATTACATCCGGTTGCCATCATCAGTCTTCTAAGTAACCGGCCAAGATTTCTGTGGCAATTACATATTCGTCACGAGTCGTCTGCATGATTTAACTGCAGATATTGCCTACGAGTGCGGTCGTTCATACACAGCGTGAGCTATCATTGGCCAATATTGTTTTTCCAATACAACGACGCTCCGCCTTTAGGCGGGCTTTATTTGGGTAAAGCGACAAAGGATCGTAAATCGGCTTTCAAAGTTTTCGGCGAAGTCGATATCGCTTAGATCTTAAGCTGCAGTAACTGCCAGAATACACTGATCGGAAAATTCCAGGCGCCCCGCGGACTCTGATTTCGAAATTCAAGCGCCCCGCTGAGGGACCGTTAAGTGGCCTGTGTAGAGCACTGCTTCTGTTTCTACTTAAGCTTTAGAAAAAGATTCCGGCACTGTGTCTTTTCCCAAGAAATTAGTGTATTCATAAAGTGCCGCAAGTTGCTTTTTGCTTGATTTGTTATGGGGAACTACACTGTAACACAGGTAAAATAGATGGTAATTTGTAGAAATGCATAAGGTAACCATTTTTTTGTATCATTAAAATATTATTTAATGATTTCAATATTAACGTTTTCTTATTGAAGACAGTTGGCTTTTTATTACTTGCCAAGGAATTCATTACTATACTTGCACATTCTACGTTAAATATACTAATTCAGCCTTTGTAACTTGATTAATACCTTGCAGACCTTTCTTTCTCACCAACATCCTAACATTTCTAATATGTTTAATATGAACTCAATATAAATCACATGCATATACAGTGCATCACATTAATGTATTAAGAATCAGTCAAATTCGTAAACATGAAACTATAATCATAGTAGATAAATGTTTTTGCCTATATGTGTTCATATACAGGAGATCATTACTGAATTCGAGTAGTGTAATTATGACAGACTGCAACTAGACACCAATAGCACTGCTATACAACTACGTTTAGGGAATGGCGACATTATTTTGTACAATGTTACATTCATTTAAACAATAAAAGATAACACAAATAATCATAATACTAATCTAATGTTAGATTCTCGGAAATCGCCGAGTTAGCAAACGACAATAATATTATACAATTTCAAACGCATACATTACACGCATTATAGTAAAATAAACAAAACGTAAAAAAAAAAAAATGTTGTTGAAATTTACAATGATTTCATTTGTGTCGTTCATAAACAAACGCAGAACAAAGTTCATTGGTAACACGTAATCTAGGATCCCCGATTTGTTTTACCCCAAGCCATAAACGAGAATCTCGAAAACCAAATTGTTCGGACACCATGGCCTATACTGTAATTCTTATTATTTACATCATTATAAATGTATGTACGGTAAATAATGCGATTATATAAAAACCCATATTTTCGTCATTGAAAATAACCATAAAAAATTCAGTAACACAACTTTAAATTAACATTGTCAGAAAATAATAGCCATAGTAAATGGACATTGTTTAATAGTTCTACCAGTCCAATACATTCACATCTAGTTATGTTAAACAGTTTGTGTTCACGCCGCGTATTATTATCGCATTATAAAAATGTAGGTCAACACCCGATAAGACGTTTTCGCTGAAAAATAAGTAATATAAATGCAATACACTTGGCCAAAGTGTGCCCCGTTTCTGTTTCAGTGTATGTTTGGTTACTCGGCTATCAATTAAAACGAGAATTATAACACGTCCACCCGTTCATAGCTGTAAAAAAATAAACAAAATAATAGTACATTATATCATTAACTGCTTGTGAAGAACATACACGAAGTACTCGGTAAACAATTTCATGATATTCTCAAGAACAAGCTGCGGTAAACTAAATTTAATAATAGATACACGTTTTCAAGAATTTCTCAGTATCAATTCATTTCCGCGGATATACCAACATAAAATAATTTTTATCAGAAAAAGATGTAAATCAAAATGAAAATAAAGTGTAGTTAAATACCCAATAATTTTAAAGGGAGACTGTTCGATTTTGTCAAATATTTATGAATTTGTATAAATGTGTAAAAAACTTGTTATACATATATTTCAATATAAATTAAAATAAAAGTTAAGAAGAACATGTGTCGAAAAATGCGAAAAAGCCAGATATTTAATTTTGAAATCGAAAAAGGCTTCCAGCCAAATTCGCCAGCATATATATCATGCATGTACAATGTGAATCTAAATTTAGTTTTAGTGCAGATCGTTCATACGACACAAAGACACAATTTTGTTTCCTAGCAAATACGAGTAAAAGTGTCGGCATCGGCTTTAACCAGCGCTAACTTGTCTTTGCTGCATTTATATGAAATTCGTCTTCAATGCATATTTTTTCTTGCCTATTTTGTGTTATTGTAACATATTTTTAGCAATATATTACAATTTAACACATATGAAAATCGTACAGTCTCCGTTTAAGCTATTAATCTTTTTGATTCATGACACATTAACCGAACAAATACTTAAACATCGTATGTATACAAATAAATATTAATAACATACATTTCAAACATTTCATTACAAATACATTAGTTTTACATGACTGTTAGTATTAACCTTGCAATAATATTAATAAAAAAAAACATTTTATAACCAATAAAGTATTATTTATCACAAAACTCTGTAAGACTCAGTTCACCACTAGACGTCGCTTACAATCGCACCATCCTCGATCTCGTCTGTCGTGTCAACTCTTACACAATCACGCTTTATAGGCGGTTGTTTGTTTCCAGGTTCGTCTGCTATTTCACCTTCTTCGATATCATCATCTTGTATGATTTGACCTTCTTCAACATAATTATCCTGAATGATTTCAACGTCTTCGACATTCTCATCTTGTGTGATGCAGGTTTCTTCTGTAACAGTTCTAACTCCTTCCTTTCTATCCATTGTTTCGGAAAATCGACTTGAACATCTCGCACTGTGCTTGATATTTTATGTATTTTTCTCAAACCAAACTCAGATTCTCTGTTCGTTTTCTTTGTGACAACGTCGACTTGGTTTAAAGGTTCCTTATCCATATTATTATGTGAATGATGATTAATATCATCGTATTCCACATAATTAACTACTTTGTAAACGTCGTCGTCATATGCCAACAAACTTGAGCTACTTTCATTGTAGACGACACTGTTTGTACAGATATCAGATCTATAAAATCACCGAGTCTTTTTGTACTACCTTTTGAGCCTAAAGACGGAACGATGGTTCCATTCAAACTTTTTGATGGCTCCAATCTGCGCAAGAGTTTGTTTCTTAAATCATCAGAAGAAAGCTGCTTTCTACCACGACCGTTGATTGAGTCATCTGTTGAAATTCATATATTATTATAGTATTGCAAGTTATTTCATGTTCAATTTCTAGATTTTTGTTTTCTAATACATATAATTATTAAACAATCCAAGTAAGCTCAATTCCTAGTTTATTTAGAGTAGAATACTGTGAAATAATAAGTTGTCTTTCAGTGAATAACTGGTAGTATTGAATGAAAAAACACTGGCGATTCAAAACAAACACATTTAAGGTTTTAATAAGCATGTTACGACCAGGACAATTAACCATTTAATAGTTTCTGCGATTTTCAAACCGATTACATGTAACACAAGTATGATTGTATATTTCGGAAACAAAACCTTATTCTTTACAGCTTTAATACTGCTTATTTGTTACGTTGTGGTTTTCAATAGCCCAAAATACAATACAATAGGTCGTGTTTTGAGAAAACTGGGCATAATGCAAATGCGTAAAGTGTCGTCCCAGATTAGCCTGTGGAGTCCGCACATGCTAATCAGGGGAGACACTTTCCGCCTAAATTGGATTTTTGCTACGAAGATATTTCATTTAAACGAAAAATGTCATAAAAGCGGCAAGTGTCGTCCCTGATTAGCCTGTGCGGACTTCACAGGCTAATCTGGGACGACAATTTACGCACATGCATTATGCCCGGTTTTCTCAGAACGCGACACAAATGATGTATACTTTCAAGCCTCGTTCTTTTACTCTTGGCCTCCGGATCTCTCTGTTTCGATGAATGGCGTTTATGCCTTCGCCTGTTCACCGACTGTACTTCCCCATTTTCTGCATTGGGATGTAACATACCAGTTATTAATTTAGTATCTCAAGGACAGTACATGTACATTTTGCCAAAATTAAAGGTTATTTGCAAAATAATATATTTAGGTAATATGTAGTTATTTATGCATATTTTTTAAAGTATGAGTTGTGTAAAAATACGCTTTGATATGCGCATGTTTTCTAACGGTACATTCAAACATAATTCTCACTTGTAAGCATGTATATTTTTGGTCACGGTATGTTTTACTATGTGGGTGGTGCGCATTTTTGTATGATGGTAACGGTATGTTCATATGTGTGATTGGTACGTGTGTATATATCTTTGACTGGTAATATGTTCATTTATACATGTGAGTGATTCGCGCATATTGGTGTCGGTACGGTATATGTATGAACATGTGTATAAGAGTTCATCTCATCTCATCTTCGCATGTTGTACTGTCTCTGAAGGATGTCTTATTCAACGGGCTGCTGATTTGTCCTTCTCCATAAGTCTACGTTAGTGATCTTTTCTGGCCAGCGGATCTTGAGGATCTTTCTAAGACAGGTTTGGTGAAGACCTGGATTTTGTCATGTAGGTGACAATGGTTCTCCAGGTATCTGCTCCATTGAGTAGTATCAGCTTCACAATGGTATTTAATAGCCTAATCTTTGTGTTGATGCATATCGCGGTGGATCCCAAGATGCTCTTCAGCGTATTGAAGGCTGCACATGCTTTACCGATGCGGGGTTGGACGTCTGCATCCGTTCTTCCATGGTTGTCCAGGATGCTGCCGCAAAAGGTGAAGCGTTCAACCTCTTCAAGCGCCTCGCCTTGGACTTTGATGGGTGTGTCATCCCTTCACAAGACTTCCTGATGATGTTGGTGATCTTTTCTGGCATTCCGAAGTGTCTCAGTAGTCTCCAGAGGGACTGCCGGTCAATTTTGTAGAAACGCCTTCTCATAGTCGATTAAGTTAATGTAGACTGGTAATTTCCACTCAGGGGATAGATTTTTCCAAAAGCTTGCACAGGGATGCGATCTGATCCGTGCACGATCACTCCTTTCGGAAGCCGGCTTTTTGGTCATGGCGATGCGGGTCTACAGTGTCTTTCATTTGGTTCAGCAGGATGCGTTTAAACACCTTTCATTGGATCAACAACAGCGTAATCCCCAGATAGTTGGAGCAGGAACTGAGGTCGCCTTTCTTGGGGAGCTGGATGAAAAGCGTGTGGAGAAGCTCAACACTGATCTTGACGTCAGCCTTAAGCACGTTTGCCGGTATGTTGTCAGGGCCCGCAAACTTGCTGTTCTTCAAAAGCTTCATCTCCCTGCGGATGTCATTCTTCATGGGTGTGCAGCACTAGATTGGCAAATTGGTTGCAGCTCGCGGTATATCCGATGGGTTCGCAGGAGCTGGCCTGTAGAGTAGTGCCAGGAAGTGCTCGATCCACATGCTCTTCTGCCCTTCGTCATGTGCTATCACTCCTTCGTTTTTGTCCCTTACTGGCCTTTCGATCTTTCACATTATCCTTCTATTCTCTTGGTGATTGAGTGCATGTCTTTTTTTCTGTTCTGATGTGCAGCCTCTTCTGCTCCTATTTCCAACGTCTCTGGGTAGTTCCGCGTGTCTACGCTTATACTTCTATTGATGTTTCTAGTTGCTTCTGTGTACTCTTCATGTGCTTTTACTTTTTCTGCTCTTGTTCTGCTGTTGTTGATACTTGATTTCTTTTCTTTCTTCGACTTTCTTTAGCGGCTCTGCTGATATACACTCCTTGTGAGTATACGACTTTGGACCCAGTACTTCTTGGCATGTTGAGGTCACTGCTACATGCACGTTCTGTCACGTCTGCTCTATCGTCTCTTTTTAAAGCAGCTTCTCTAGGACCTGGAGCTTGTTGGAGAGAGTGACCCTGCACTCTTCTTAGTTCCAGATGTCTCCCAGCGTAGCATATATGTGAGTTGGTTTGGTACATTTTTATATGTGAGTGGTATGCATATATATGTGAGATGATACGGTATACATGTATTTACATATTTGAGTAGTAAGCGAGTATATATGAGTTGTAACAGCAGTACAATAATATACATGTATTTGAACGCAAACCTTGTAAATGTTTAAACTTATAATGATACCCGTATACAATTGTTTATGTACACGTATGTTTCATATTTAATGTATCTTTGCACGTAGAACGACGCGTTTAAATGTGCAGTACTAATATACAAATTCATAAGATAATCGTTTCCCAACCTCGAATGTTCAGTTTTATTAAGTTAAAATATGCTTTAAACATGTGTGCGATATATAATTTGGAAAATCGATTTGTTCATACGTGTATTGCATGTATTGTTGTTAAGGTTCAAAAAGACATGTGCATTAAGGGCATATGTACATAAAATATAAACGCTTCTACATGTGTTTGTCGTGTTAAATGTATACACCAACCATTTCGATACGTACACCCTAACCGCGATGCTACATAAATACATGTTTATGTTCATATACACACGCACCGTTTCACTCTTGTATGTAATGTCAATTTCACACGACCTTTTATGAGTGTTACACGAACCGTCATGTAAAATACAAGCATGTGTATGTAAATGTACACAATAACCGTTATGCAAAATCAGAATATGTGTATATTAATTAATTAATGATCTGTGGTATGACATTGATATAAGTTTAAATTTGGTTGCCATCAGTATGTTAGTCACTTATGAACACAATTGTGTTGAACACGTACGAGCACAACTCATTCAGGGTATAAAACGTAAACATGTATAACGTATTTTGAAAATACGTTTATATAGACACACAGCATCTGACCATTTTGATATATATGTTCCTAATGTTTTTGTAATTTTAAACTATTTAACCCTTCCTAGCAGTATTAGGGAATGTAAGTCCTTGACTCTGCACACGTAGGGCATTTGTATCCCCAGCAAATTGTTTATTCTATGTATGTTACTATGTTATAATCGACATATAGATAATCATATGTCCGTAATTTAATAACACGCGTCACGTGTCAATATTTAATACTCCATTCCATGCTTTTAGTTATCAATGAAGAAGCCGTAATCTTGATATGTGTTTATATCAATGTTTGTTCGAGGCTTGTGAAAAGTAAGTTGTCTTACATGAGGTTTGTTGACTCAATTTCGACTCTAAAAGATGTCAACTACATATGTTAATGACATGATCATGTTATTCTTAAATGAAATTTTGAAGAATGTCAATTTTGGTAAGCTTTGTTTTGAAATTGCATGATGAATGACAAAGTTACAGTCCGGACAACCTGTTTATTTCCGAATTCGACTTTTGACCTCTTAATGTGTACTTGACCTTTGAGGTAAGGGAACGGGTGTTATAAGCGACACGTCGTCTCATAATGGCGGTCATATGTGGTAAGTTGTTTTAAAAGCGCATGTTGAAAACAAAGTAACGGTCCCGATCAGCTGTTTAATGATTAAATTGACATTTTACCTTGTAGTGTGACCATGACCTTTTGAATTTGGAAGACAGGTGTTACACGCGACACGCCGTCTTATGATAGTGGTCATTTGTGGTAAGCTCCTTTCATAATTGCACGATGAATGAAACAGCTACACCCGGAAAAGCAAGGACTTAACTTGTTTAACATTCGACCTTAAGGGTTGGCATTGACTTTTTTTATATTATTTTTTCCGTTCAATAAACTGTATTTTTCTCGTCAATGACACTGACTTAAGATGTAGGGAGATAGATATTACATGCGGCACATATTCTTCTCGCGGTGGACGATTGTGGTAGATTATTGAAATTGCATGATGAACTGCACGGTATTTAGTCAGGACCATCTGTAGTATGACCTTTTAGTATTACTTTAATATTCAAACGTATTAAATTATGAATGACAAAGTTACAGTCCCGAAATAAGGTTTATGTCCACATTTGACCTTCTAGTGTAACCTTGGACTTTATGGTAAGGAAACGGGTTTTATATGCTACACGCCATTTCATCATGGTGTTCACTGGTGGTAAGCGTCTTTGCAATTGCAAGATAAATAACTAAGTTACATTCCGGACAAGCTGTTGACAATGTGATATTTTACCTCTATTACCATGACCTTTGAGTTAGGAAAACGGCTTGTACATGCGATACGTTTTCTAAGTATGATGGTCATTTGTTGTAAGATATTCTAAAATTTCGCGATGTACGACAAAGTTATAGTCTGGATAAGCTTGGACGGACGCACATACGCAAGTACACACTCGACCATTGTGGCTGCTATATCGAGTCTTCTACAGGTTGGCTCGACAAAATACAAAACATTAAAGAACTTTTACGAAATATTTCATTGTTTCATTTTAGATACTTCAACAGTAAAACTAAAGATAACTAGAAATGTATTCGAAGGCCACGGATGCCCCCGCGGTACCGTAGATTCACGAAACGGCGGACAATTTGAACATCTACCTTCAATATCCGACGTGTCCGACGTTTCTGTTGACATATAAGCGACATGTTTGTTGCACGTGATAAACTGTCTTGATATGATAATCATTTGAGCAAATTTATATCGAAATCACATCGTGCATAAAAGGTTTTTGGTCGGACATCAACATGCACCTTCACTTAATACGTACAGAGAATATGCAAAATCTCAGTGTCCACTGTGACCATGACTTTGAAGCGAGCGACATGGTTGTGTACGCGATACATCGTCTTAATATGATGATCATTTGTATTAATTTCTTTAAAAATCCCATAATTTACGGCAAATTTATGAAGCGGACACGAACTATCCCCCCAAGCAAACGGACATATTCCCTTTCGCAATTATCATGGCGGGGGCATATTAAACTTATAAATAACATACTTTCTTGTCTTGGTCTTTTATGTGTTTTCTCTGAATCCCACTGTCCTGACGAATCACTTTTATTCATTTGTGTGACCAATGTCTGCACATCACGATTATCTACGTTCTATAATATTAAGATGTAAGCTTAGGTAAATACATTGAGTCAGAACACAAGAAGGTTGTATACGTATTAAGGGTATTCTTTTAACCTTAATATAACTATCATGATTAAAAAAAATAAAAAATTCTTACACAAATAATTCACCCTCATCAAACTTCACGCTTTTCATAGCAAATGAAAACAATCCATTAATGCATACCATTTCTGGTTTCCAAGACACGATTTCAAGTAGTGTAGTAGTCTTACCTAAAGTTGTACTATTTGCTGTTGACTGTACCAATTGTGAAGCTGAAACGTTTTAATCAGATGTTTATATAATTTTTTTTTCTAATGTTAAGGTAGTGGGAGTGTAATGCACATGTATTAGGATTTTTCTCATCTTGGTATTTTCTGATTGTGTTGCCAATAAGAGTATCTTTTGTGCAATATAAACAAAATCTAACCACA
>VMBQ01004949.1:0-22346 GCA_007657795.1 Dreissena rostriformis
AAGGCCTGTTGAACAGTCTAACTCGAGTTGTATCGGGTGCAGTATCCAATTAAACTATGTGTTATTGTCAGAAAACCGCTTTTAAGCAAGAAACGTAATTGTTGTATAATATTAATACATGCTTATGACTGTCAAATCTTTCATTCTGCAACCGATATTGATAGATACATAATATTTCGTAGTGGAAAAATATTTATAGTCTCATAACTGATCACGAACTTAGGGACATACTTTAAAGACATTTTCAGAAAATCAGCTTAGATTAGCCAAACATGTGTAATGATATTCAATGAAATGTATAGGCTGTATTTAAATGGCTCTCTTTATACTTTAAACAATGCAACTATTGGACATTGTAACGAGACACGGCATTTTTGGCATGCCTAGTGAGTGCACCTCATATTTGCACACGTAAAAAATTAATGACATCAAATAAAATAGTAGTCTAACAATTAAAGATATAAAATAATACTGATAAAATGCCAATTGTGCTCAATGCAAGCGCGATGGACCGCATAATGGCCTCTTCTTCACCATGGACATCCAGTGTCGCACTTTTGTGAGACTGAGCCAAACACGTCTTGTTTTAACGGAAAGGGTGCCCTGAGGGCTTTTTTTTACAGAACAGTTACCGATTCGTTTCAACACTGTGATAGGACACGCCTTAGACAAGTTACTAGTATTCTTTATACGTTTATAAAACGAATACACAGGGTGTATTTCACGCAAATTTGTTCAACATGTGCAACAGACGATCATTCGTATACAATTATACAAAAGCAAGGAAAACGCAAATAAAGAGTCCATAATGTTCATACTAGTACTTAACGAGCGAGATGAGAATTGTTGATGACCATGTTTGCAGCAAATCAAAGGTTTATTGTCAAACCGTTGTATCTGTTGAACGTTTCTATTACCGTTGTATCTGTTGAACGTTTCCATAACCGATACGATAGTTTTTCATATTATCTAGAAAGGCAGACTTTTAAGTCGTAATGAACTGGTTTTAATTTCCATGAACACTTGATTTTGTGTCCAGTTTAAATAAAAGTTTATACATATTGCAACAAACTTCTCAAGATAAAAAAATGCCGCCATGTACCTTATTATTGAATCTTGATATCACCAGTCATATACAGTAGAACCTGTTTTCACTCGAACAGCATCGGGCCGGGACTATCGGTCGGTTTTAAGTGGTGTTCCTTTTACAGGTGTTTTTATTAAACGTCATATTATTTATATCATTAGTAAAGTATACGTTTTTTATCACGTTTCTTCGACCTTTGTTCAAAACGTGAATAGTATAATGTACAACTCTAACTTATGTGGTACCGTGAACTCTATGGCAAAGAAGTCTGGATAGGTGCCAAACTGCAGCGTTGTTTAAGGAACAGTGTTTCAAAGAGAGCGTGTAAGTCAGCCATGCTTTTAGTTCCTCATTCTCTAGTTCAAAGGAGTGGGCCAACATGCTCAGAGCAGATAAGCTGCGCCGTCTGTTAGTAGCATCAGTTTCACGCTTGTCAAGTTCATTGTCCAACCTACCAATCACATGTTTCTGCAATTTTTTGAACGCGGTTGTCTTTAAAGGTTGATTTTCAAGTCGCCTGTATGTCCTGTATTGCAGATAATAGAGAAATGATAACGTGTCTACTAAAATGTTATTCATCAAAATGATGTTAAGACACTGCTTGTTTGCTTTGTCCATTGGAGTCTCGTAACATGTTCCGTAGAGTTCATATAACAAATGTCGTGGTACACAATGGCGTTCATATCTGGTGAACACGACGGGCGCATCAACGTTTTTAATGAACTGCAGTGCGTTTTTAATAAGCTTTGTGTCAAGTTTTTTAGTGGACGAACAGCCGGTGACCAAGTCTAGCGCAGGTTTTATGCGTATCTCTGCTTCTGTGAGGACCTCCGCTACCTTTTGATACTGGCCTGTCACATACAGCATAGACGCATACTTCAACTGACAAGCCAACTGGCCGGACTCATTTGACTTCCTGAACTGTTCAATTATGTCATGAGAAACGCACCTGTTTGATTCAATACAGGTCGATGCCTCCATTGTCGATAGAGCTGATCGAATGTTTTCGGACTCTAACGTTTGCGCAATCTTGTCTGGAGAATTACTCTCTGCAGTTTCCAAATTGCTTAAAAATGAGCTTAGGTATGATTTATAAGTGTCGTCATGTTCCGTGCGTCTCATTCGCATTTCTAGTAATATGTGTAAGACCAAGGGATTTATGACCATGCTTTCACGAAACTGCATAAAAATAAACCATTGACAATCTTCTCTATCTGGCTCTTGTCTACCTACGTCCCCACAATTTTCTGGGTACAAAACGGATGTTAATCTCATTCCAACTTCATCCATTTTCATAAATAGCACGTATATTAAGTTTGAACTTACAAGTTCAGATACCTTTGAAATCAATTGTGTGTATTCATGCGTATGTAGTTTACCTGCGAAAAGATTTACATCTGCTATTGTGTAGTGCGGACTAAACCTTTGCTTCAGAAACCTTCCGAGAGTTTTCAAACAGCAAACAACACATGCGACCAGATTTCTGTCAGTCCACCGCTCCTCTGGGGTGTTCTCAACCGTAAAGAGAAACGCGGTCTTCATATGAAAAGTGCTGAATCGATCACCCACAAAATGTTTAAACAACTCCTTTCGTAGCATTTTCAATATGGTATACGCTTTGAGTTGAACGATATTCAGATCAAACATAAGCATGCGTTCAATCATGTTGGTAGACATTCTCCACTGGTTGGAAAAATCATTCACTGAGTGAAGGGTACAATGCCTTACACTAGCATTTGCATGAAACCGAACCTCGCTTCCGAACGTCGGAATTCCGGGAGAAACCAAAAACATCCCACACTCAGAAGACCGTCTAAGCGTCTCATACTTCGGCCAATGTCCTGGCTTGTTTCTGCTGATCATATACCGACATTGCACGGGTAGCATTGCACAATGCAACGCTGAGACCACATCACATACTTTGCCGATGGTAACTGCAGGTCCGTGGATTTGCACAGAATCGGTGTAGTGAAATTGACATTGCTGCATTGATTCTGTATGCATTATGGCGCTGGACAGAAGGAGTCTCCTGGGCGGTTCAGACATGAACGTCTCTAAGGAAACCTGACCATTCACTTCATTCGGAATAAACGCCAGTGAGCAAAACTGCGGATGCTGGAAATCACTTTTTATGAAAATGCAGTTCTCCTTTGTGGCGTCTAAAAGTGACCCCATGTGAAGGCAGACTTTACATTTGCTGTCGTACACGAGCACGTCAATGTCGGAGCGCATTCCAGGTGTGGTTGTGCCTTCTATTTGACTGCCAAAATAGTGCATGTTAATGCGGAAATTTAAACATTTGCTATGTTTTGAGTGCTCGGCAATTAAACAAATCTCCCTTCGGAATGACACGACATCTTCAGAAACTCCGATGTCTTCCATGACTTTGGAAAGAGCCTCCGACAAGTCCACCTTTGCCATTATTCGATGCACATGTAGACTAATTATCGTTCTTTTAATGTTAAATGAATGTTCACAGTTTGAATTTTAACACTATTCACAGGTTCATGCCCATAATGAACAACCGAACGGTCAGAGGAGTTTGCTGTGTATAGGCAGCATTCTGTTGGTGACGAAGTTTTGTCAAATAATATTGTAATAAACGTGATTCTGAAACACAAAAGGGAACAACTTATAGTTGTCGAGTAGTTGCAATAATAGCTGTGTCGTTCTATGTTTGTTGTAGTGTAGTACTAGTAGTAAAGGCAGTAGTAGTAGTAGTAGTAGTAGTAGTAGTAGTAGTTGTAGTTGTAGTTGTAGTCGTAGTAGTAGTAGTAGTAGTAGTAGAAGTAGTAGTAGTAGTAGTAGTAGTAGTAGTAGTAGTAGTAGTAGTAGTAGTAGTAGTAGTAGTAGTAGTAGTTCTCTGATTCGTGATATCTGTAACAGTTTACAAATAAATTTAACAACCCCACCCAAGCTGACAGCAACACGATGGCGACAATGCGACAGTACGATATGGCGACAATGCGATAATACGATGACGACAGTGCGACAATATGATGGCGACAGTGTGATATAGTACGATGGCGACAATGCGATAATACGATGGCGACAGAACGATAACGCGATAGTACGATGGCGACAATGCGATGATACGATGGCGACAGTACGATATGACTATCGCATTGTCGCAATATCGTATTATTATACCTCACTTTTATTCACAATGCTAAACTCCCATAGGCCATCGTGACATAGAAATACTGTTAGACCCAGCGGAAATAAATTTACTGTCCAAAATATACTGTATCCCGCTGCCATAGCAATCACGTGCCATCAGCGGGAAAAAAATTACTGACAAAAACATACTGTATCCCGCTGCCTTAGCAATCACGTGCGGAATGTTCGAAAATTATACTGTCCCATTCGCGCATGCGCAGTACGCAGTTTTGCGTGTCCGTTGTATTTGGATAATTAAAATATCGATTGCAGCTGAAACTGTGCGGTAGAATAGATTAATGCCATTATTTAAGCTTTGACAGGAGTCAAAAAGAAAATCAATTTAGTATAAACGACACGCTTACCTCAAAGGCAACTTTAATCCAATGCTAATAACAATAAAGTTAGAACGATATACACTTCCAGTGTCTGTTCTTAAGGTGTTATGCATGACAAACACACAATCCGAAATACGTTTTGGATTCGTTCGATGCTTTAAACAAATATTTTACTGTTAAAAAAACACCACGTCCATATTGTTGTCCCAAAATGTTTCGTCACCGAAATGACGTCACACAAGTACGTCATAAATTGCGTAATCAAGTGATGAAAATAAAATACGGAAAGCTGGTTCTGTAATATATTTTCAAAGAAATAATTGACGACTAAGAAAATTGATGGGATAAATTGATTACTAGGTCGGTGCCGAATAAAGCGAAGTTCATTTTGCTCTGCCCGTAAATCTGCATTTACAAAGATATTTTTAAATATTTAGATTTTATTCAAGCACCGCATCCCCTCTGCAAAGTCCCTATGTTTATATGGCTCAGCCCAGTACAATCGTGCTGACCACTGCCTTTTTACAGCAGAGATTTTATGTTAAGCAGAGTGCTCGGAGAATGGTTTTTAACCGAAGCTCCGAGGGTAAATAAACCAATCAGTCAGACGCACTGTTCAAGAGGCTAACCCCATACCAAATGGTATGATGGTAATACCATTGCCTGTCCGTACAGGCTAACTCCGTTAACCTAAGGCCTGTTGAACAGTCTAACTCGAGTTGTATCGGGTGAATATATCATGCACGGCTTAAGCTACATAATGTTAGCAAATCAAATCAATCGATAAAACACTCTGACATAGACACTTATCGAGGCGCTTTAATTATAATTGAACCCCGGTTAATTCCTCCAGAGATCTACAATGACAAGAGTGTATATACAACTTTCATTGACGGTTTGTATTAAGGTTTGTATATAAGTGAGCTGCGTTCTGGGAAATGGTGGCTTAATGCATGTGCGTAGTGTCGCCCGAGAGTAGCCTAAGCTTTTTTGGAATTTTTCGTTTAAAGTCTCTTCTAAACGAAAATCCAGTCCAGGCGGAAAGTGTCGTCCCTGATTAACCTGTGCGGACTGCACAGTCTAATCTGGAACGACAATTTACGCACATGCATTAAGCTCGGTTTTCCAGAACGAGGCTCAAGTATTGTAGTCATTTTGTTAATTGCTTCAATGATCGCATCGATATGTGTCGTATTCATGTTTCAATAACACCAACGTATTTCCCTTACAATCTCATGATCTACACTCTTTTTATGAATGTCTTATGGAAATCTTTAGTTTGTTAAAACATAATTTACAAATAAATAAACGTACTTATTAATCTATACATATGAAAACTGCATGTTTGCAATTGAAATCACTGCTCTATAAATAATAGTTCTACCATTAGTATATAAACTAAAAATAACTACAAGGCAAGTGTGAGCTTAAGAACTTTAAAGCTACAGAAAAGCTGACTCAATCAATGACATTAAAATATGAAATTTGAACAAACCAACATGTGCTACTTAATTAATGTAAACTTAATTTCAAAGGAAACGAATTACGATATTTATCTGAATTTCAAAAGAGTCCATTACACATCTTATCTAGAGCTATGTTAATATCAGAGTGGTTGATGTGTCTCCTTACGTTTTGAAACATTACCATTCAAATGATTGTATTAGTTAGAATGTCATATAAATAAAACAAGCTGACATAAAGACGTATTAAAATTATAATCCTATTTCGTTGTTCGATTGATATTCATTTCATTAAAGCATTTTCTCTACGTGTATTTAAAGTTTTGGACTTTATATTTACATATTTAAATGAAATTAATAAAACTGCCTAGTATAATCTACCCCACGTCAGTTAAATGTTAGAAATAAAGTTATGAGAAAATAGTAAGTTCACTACAGGTACCCGAATTCGGAATATGCTTTGTTATATTAGATCTAATATAAATTATACAAAATATGAAATTGACACAGTATAGCACAGTACCGATTCAAATTCAAATAATGTAAATAATAATCTATATAATACTAATGTTTTAATTTAAAGAGCAACAGTTTGAAGACATGAATCATACAACTTACCCCTTGATAAACCAGTCCGTGATTAAAAGTTGATAGCAACCAAGGTATCTATGTCTTTCCAACAGCTGATAAACGTCGAGGCGTCATCCAGATAGTGTAACTTTTACTTTCGATTTCAAACTATATTAGTCAGTCATTTTTTTTACAGTTATTGTTGCTACGGTTTATTATATGTATATATTGTTTAGTGCGTTTTGTATATACGTTCGTAATAAAAAGTGTATCTTAAAATATATATAAAAGTCTCAATATGACAGTATCAGTTTGCACAATTTGGATCAAGGCCATGGATTACATGGCTTGTCAATTTTCTAAAAATTTGGATGGATCGATGGAACATTTTTTAAAAAATAAACATATACTGAACGCGTGTGCTATTTGTAACATGGTGGGTCGTTTCCAAATATAAATTGCGTTCACGTTTTACAACACGTGCTTGATACAAAAAACTTCTGATTTATGTTAAGGCCAAATCAAAATAATTCCGTTTCTGGTATTTTGATCTAACACACAGGCTTTGGAAGTGGATAATATTTTTAGATTGAAGAATATTGAATGTTGTTTTAAGATGTCGCGAGTTTGACTTTCGAACCCCAACCAGTTTGCGGCGCTTCAAGATGAGCTTCGCGCAGCAGGCCTTTCATGCACAAAACCCTCATATGAAAGGTCCCCAAGATTACTTCTCGAAAAACTCTTAACTTACACGTCTCCTAGACGACAATGACACAATGCCTCCCGACGATGATAACGGGCCTCAAGTCAATCACACAGACGCAATACGTATCGGCCCGGGCCAGACTGCTACACACCCAACGACCAATTGAGCCTAACTAGCCGGATGAGTGACCATGTCAATAATAGTTGCATAATGGCATGAAATATCTCTCACTGAAAGTGTATGGCTTATAATCGAAGAATGAAGATCAAGAGTTAAACAGTTTTATCAATACTTATGAAAGTATTAGCTTTCGTGAGACTAAGTGAGGTTATCAATATAAAATGTTAATATGTTTTGAAACACGGTAAATCAATGTCTGCAAAAAAATTCAGGTAGTTTATGCTTGGCCGTTATAAACATTATTAAGTTAAGCTCTGTCCGTTATCGATAATAGATATAATGTGTGGCTTACAACACACAATACGATCACGAAGTGCGGCGATGTGCTGTATGGTGCAGTCTACATGTCCCTGAATGAGCAGTTTACCTGAATGGCGATGTATTGATTAAAATTTAAAATGACATTGACTCATATTCAGTGGCGTAGCCAGACCCACATTTTAGCCGAGGTTGTATTCATTCTAGGGGGGTCCGGGGGCATGCCCCCCCCCCGATTTTTTTTATACCTAGAACGTCTCTGGTGCGTTTTAAAGGCCATTTAAACCACATTTTATACCTAAATTATCGGAATCGTGGACGCTACGTATGACCGTTTAGTATCAATAAAGTTAACAAAAAAAAATCTGCTTCAATTTAAGGGACATGTTTTGTTCTTCGCAAAATTGTTTTATATATGTGTGGTCTGCACCATAGTTTGCAGAATTGTTTCGTAACTCATCTGCGATCGCACTGCGCAGCACAGCGTGTAGATCAATGTCGTTTATAGATATTTAACATTTAGTTACCATACCACAAAGGGCCAAGGAGCAAGAGTTGAATAAACAGTTGCCATTTCCCGTTGACTTTTCGGCAACGTGACTTGCTGACCACTTATCTGGAAGAAGTTCCATGGATAACTCATCCTAAATGGAAACGAAGTTGGGATTAAGATCAACTCAGAATATCCATTTTACGGTTCTTTATTATAAATAAGTAGATTCTAGACGTAAACCTATAGACGCACCGCACCTTCGTTATGAGTTTTTTTTATACATTTTATTTTTGAGTTTACATCAAATCAGCATCCGCAAACTTGCTGTTGGAGTTCAGACAAGTTCACCGTAAAAAAAATCATGAATGATTTGTTTTCCATTTAGAGCTTGAAAGAACCATAGAGCTCTTTAAAAAAAAGAGTCTAAATACATTAAGTCAAACGCGTTTTCAATCATATGAACATATGAAAAGGATCATTGATGGAAGTTATTTGGAATAAAAAACGGACCTACTGGGGTTCGCACCAACGCAGTGACAATATAATAGTGGTCAATGGATCCAGAGTCTGATGCGTCACAGGGACATATTGATAATTATGAGTACAACTATTTAACTTAAAAGTTTCTGGTCATTTTTTTATTTTCTTGTGAAAAATTTTGTTTTAGCACTGCGTAATCATTTTCTGTCAGTTCTATCATCATTCTTCATTGACTATTAAAGAGAAGACTTGAACTTCTTTATATCAAAAAAGTTTCATACGCGGGATATCATTTCAGATTTCAGATAAAGTTCGAGCAGTACGCACGGTCTTTTGGGTGGACTACAGAAGACTGCAAGATGTGCATATTGCACTGTCTGTCAGGGACAGCCCTGGATTATTGCGCCCAAATAATAAAAAGCAATCCTGAAGTGCCATATAGAATTTTGCTAAACAAGCTGGAAGGGAGGGTTGGTGCTGAGCTTTCGGAATCGGCTCAAGCAATATTTTCCACGGTAATACAAAAGAAAGGCGAATCAATGGAGGACTGTGGAGACAGAGTACAAGCTCTTGCTACTGAAGCTTTCCGTGACTTACCGGAATCTTTCTGCAATCAGCAAGTCATTGATAGATTTTGTCAAGGCTTATTAGATATTGATGCTGGACATAGCACTTATATGAAAAGACACTATACTATTGAAGCCGCAATGAATGATAATCGGTTGTTTCAGCATTCTAAAGGTGCTATGTTGGGTGGTCGTACCAAAATCTCGCAAACAGCTATAGATTATAATGACACAAATGCTTATGTATGTTCTGTACAATCCAATTTAGAAAAAGAATCTATCACTGACTTAAGCATATTGCAGAAAGAACTGATTAAAATAAAAGAGCAGCTCAACGAATTAGCTGTGGGTCAACAAAGAAGGCCATGGAGGAAATACAGGGCACCATCTAGGTTGAATGAACGGAAATGCTTTGCATGTGACGAAACGGATCATTTTGCTTTAAATTGCCATTATAAACAGAAGTTTTTTAACTTAAAAGGGTCCAGTTAGAGAGCCGAGGCTGATCCCAGGTCGGAGCAGGCTCCAATAACTCGGTAGACTACTGTAACCTGTTAAGTGCCGATGTGAAAGGATGCAAATATGGTGTAAACGCTGATGACCAATGGGGTTCTTTTGCCCGGGAGGCGGATTATGAAGTCCCGATGACTTCACAGGGAGCGGGGTGCGAGAACAGTACGACTGTTGAAGATCCAGTAACCGTTGGTGGCTGTCAGAGGGGCACTACAACATTTTGGTCAGTGCAAGTGGTAAACAGACACGGTCCTTTAAGGAGGATGACGTGGGTTTCCAAAGTAAACAGCCGCGGTCCTTTAATCAGGATGGCGTGGGTTTACAGAGTAAACAGCCGCGGTCCTTTAAGAAGATTGACATGGGTTTTCAAAGTAAACAGCAAAGGTCCTATAAGGAGGATGACGTGGGTTTACAAAGTGGTGATTTGCACAAGAGATCAGAATCTTTGGAAGAGAAACCAGAGATAAAAAAGGGAACAGCTGACGTCCTCCCAGAGCGGGGAGGTTTACTTGAGTTCCAATAGTGAAAGTTTGCAATGCAGGAATAGTAAATCGAAAATATCGGGGAGAATGGCCAAATCGATAACAACAGTGGGCATGTTGCGGACCAGTGGTGACGAAACGACGATAAAACTCAAATGCAAAGTATGAGTCAAACAGACATGCAAGGTTCAAGGATTTGGGATCCGAGAGGAAATGATGCTTACACCAATGCAAGACGTTTGCATAGCGTTAAGGTTTAAGGGCTTTCCTTCTTTTTGGGTGGGAAGGAGGATGGAGAAGAAAATAACATGTTTTGATAAAATACACTACCCCGAAAGACTAGTTTAAAGAGATCAGTTAAGATGAGTTCTGCGTAATTTCAGTCTGATTTAACATTTATTCTGCCCAGATTAAGACAGGATGGGGAAGAAACTTTTTTTGTGACTAGTTAAAAGTGATCACTTCAGATGTGAGTAATTTCAGTCTGAGTTAACATTTATTCTGTCCAGATTAAGACAGGATCCACAACGATGAAGGAATACTAATTCAGTCTAAGGCTGGAAAGAAAATTAGAAGGACATCAACGAATCCTTCAAGAGAACGAGGGAGAGAGTGTAGTGGAAAGTAGATTTCCACTTATAGTTGGTGCGTTGTAACCTCACAGTTGGATTGGCTCGGACTTTATCCCAGGATTGAAGTTATTCTGGGTAGTTAAGCTGCAGTCCTCGTAGAGGTCGGACGTGCAAACTAAAGAAGACTAATTTGTGTCTCGTAAAATATAGGTTGGGGAAATACTTTATAAAAAAAGGCTTACAATCCTTATGCATTATCTACATCTATCTACATGTTTACGTCCCAACAATCGATTACCGATTATCACTGGGCGGCGCTGTCAGAGAGACAGTTGTTACATAGGAAAAATTACAGTGGGTTAGTAAGTAAAAGGTAAAAACAGTATTTTACAGTTNAAAAAATATCGGTCTTATTACGGATAATCATCAATCATAATTGGTAAAATAATAAAACGTGTGTAAGGCTTTTCTTCGATAGTTTGGATAATAACATACGCTTTTTATGTAGCTGGATCAGTAGAAGTCTGCTTGGTACAGTGGTGGCGAGTTAGATTTCGCTCATTTAGGTCCCGTGTTGAAATGTGCATATATTCCTTTAACATTATCCATTATTCCTTTGCCGACTCTGCTTATTGCATTTTGCTATTGCTGGTTTCGTATACGATTCCATAAATGAAGGCGTTGTTACTAACATTCGTCACAAGTAACACGTTATTTTTTTCAATAAGACCACGTATAATTAACACGAATAGTATCAAACAAAATTACATTTCAAAATCAAGAAACATTTGATTGTTGCCATCGTGGTTTTAAAACTATAAATACACTCACCATTGAGCCACATGGATGTACTTGTCATGAGATTGGTCAGCGTGGAGGTCTTCTTTAATGGATAAATGAATGAATGAAATAATGTATTAATCCTCGGAAGCGATATTCATTCTCTGGTAAGAACAGCATACATTCACATAAAATCATAAAAAAATAAATAGTATAATAGCATTATATTTTATTAGTAAGATACGTAGTAAAAATGATTCATATTCATTTTGCATATTTATTTAGATTTCACCCTATTTCCACACGTTATATTAATGCTCGATGGGAAAGGAAAACAACTAGCTCTTGAAGGTGAAGTTATCAACACCGCCTTTTATTTAAGGTATACACATAAAAGTGATATTATTATGGAAACTGAGATCAGTATCTTGGAATGGTCAATCCAGAGCACTTGGGGCTTTTAAGGCGCTCCGAACCTTACATTTAACACAGAATTAACTCCAAAACACAAAGGTGTATCATTATAAATTTATTTTTATGACTATGTACATCTTAATAATAAATAGTTCAACATTTTACAAGCGCAACAAAATTGCGAATTTATTATGTACGATGAAATGCATTAAGTTCACAATATAACAGAACCCAGCAGTATGCAAGAAGCAATGAATTAATGATCTGTGAAGACCCCTTACCTCAGTATCGTCTGAAGATGTGTTATGTCCAACCGTCTATTAATCGAACCTTTACTTGTTTTTGGTATTTCAGGTACAATTTTCGAACATTTTTGCTAAATATCATCATTTTCCACACATTTACAATAAAGTTTGCACTATTTCTATGTTCATTCGACCAAATTCGCTAAATTTATTTTAAATTTAAAAAGTGTTTGCCCTTACACGAAATTGTAGTTTTCAGAAATGTTTTTAAAACCAAATGAGACGATGTATCGCGCATGTGATCCTTTTCAGCTACGCACACGCCAGTTCAATGTTTGGGGTCCTGTACACGTATCGTCTAGCATATAATGGTGTACCATACACCTATACAAATAATAATGGAAGTTACATACGTGCGTTTATGCATATTTGTGAAAGTAAACGCTGCAATAACATAAAAATATGCTGTGTATTTACAGCAAATTCAATATTTTACAATACAGTATTCAATGAACATTAAATACATATTATTTCAGACATGGTCCGTATGGTCCACAAATGTGGTTCGTATTTATATAAATACGTCACACAACCGTGTTATTAAACGAGGCAATAACGTAAACATATACAGAGTATTCACGGCAACTGTAACATTTTATTGAATTGATGAAAACAATATTGAATAAAAACGAAATTAATATTATTTTAGACATGGTCCGTATGGTCCCGAAATGTGGTTCGTATTTATACAAGAACGTTATTTGTGTTATTAAACGAGGAAAAGGCGTAAAAATGTGTCGTGCTTTTATAGCAACTTTAATATTTTATAAAATTGATGAATTCAAAATTGAATGAACACAGAATTTATTTTATTTCAGACAAGGTTCGTATGGTCCGTTCGTATGAGAAATCCCTTGCACTGGCCAGTAAGGTCAAAGGACCAAAACTCATCCTAGGAGACTTCAATTTCCCCAAACTCCGTTGGGATACAGAACACTCACCATATCCCCTAAACCAGGATGCAGCACCACCTCTGTATATGACAAATTTCTCGAGGTCATAGAAGACTTGAGCCTCACCCAGATGGTGAGAGAAGTACTCGGCAAGGAAACATCCTGGATCTGTTCCTTACTACAAACTACACCCTTGTTGAGAGAGTTGAGATAGTACCAGGAATCTCAGATCATGATATTGTCTCGGCAACTGTCTAAGCAAGGCCTACAATCCTCAAACAGATCGCCGAAACCTGCCGTCTCTATACAAAGGCAAATTGACCTGCATTTAAGGAATACATACAGGATGCTACCCCCCCCCCCAAAAAAAAAAAATNGGTCCAACAAGTCTCTCCCATGGGTCACAAAAGAAATCAATAAGCTAATCCACAAGAGAGACATGCTCTATGCCAAATAAAATAAAAAAACAACAAAAAAACACAGTCCAACCTGCCAAAAAGTTAAAAATCTTAAAACATTCATTAGAAATAAAATCAATAAAGCCTACAACTCCTACTTGGAAGGTATCCTGGACATTGCAGCAAACAACACCGAGGAAGGCAAAAATTCTCCAAAGAAGCTGTACACTCTCCTAAAAAACTCAAAACAAGACTCAGAAACTATCTTATCCCTAAAATACCAACTGACTGGAACCCTTAAATCAGATAACAAAGAAAAGGCAAATATTTTGAAAAGACAGTTTCAATCTGTATTTTCAGGTACAACCCCCATATCTCTGAAGCAGTCCTGCTTGCAGAAGCTACGCAGATGGATACCTCAGCGGTTTCTCGGCTATCCCCGGATGGAGGACATCTCAGTCAGTAAAGTGGGCATCCTCAAACTCCTAGGCAACCTAAAGGTAGACAAAGCGGCAGGCCCAGATCAGATTAGACCAGTGGTACTGAAGGAGCTGCGACATGAGTTATCTGACTTTATCAAAATTCTTTTTCAGAAATCCCTGTCAACTGGCGAGATCCCACGTGAATGGGCAAGGGCAAATGTATGCCCTGTCTATAAGAAAGGAGACACCAGTGACCCGGCGAACTATCGTCCTACCTCTCTGACCTGTATCCTCTGTAAAACCCTAGAACATGTAGCTGCTTCTCACATTTCCAAACACTTCAACATCCACAACTTTTTGCATGAACTCCAGCATGGCTTTCGAGAGAGACCGACGCTCCTGTGAGACACAACTGATTGAGTTAACGGCCGCCAAACTGATCTCATCCTTCTTGACTCCAGTAAGGCCTTTGACAAGGTAAACCATTTGAAACTCATCTATCTCCTCCAAGAATATGGCGTCTCCTCTCAGGTTCTAGGCTGGACCCGTTTCTTCCTCTTTGGTAGAAGTCAGACAGTTGTATTGGATGGTGAGTGCTCCACAGAAGTCCCAGTAACCTCTTGTGTCCCCCAAGGCTCTGTCGTTGGACCACTTCTCTTTCTGATCTATATAAATCAACTCCCTTCTTCCGTCACCAAATCCGACGTTCCCCTTTTTGAAGACGATACGGCTATTTACCTCACTGTCAACTTTCTTTCAGATTGTGCATCTCTGCAACAAGACCTTGACAAGCTACAGGAATGGGAACAAGAGTGGGACATGGAGTTTAACCCATCCAAATGCCACGTCCTACACATAACAAGGAACCACAACGTCATTAAACACAGATACTTTCTCCATGGCCAAGCTCTTGGGTCTGTCTCCGATGCTAAATATCTTGGACTCGATCTCTCTTCTGACCTCAGCTAAAAGACACACATTGACAGAAAAACCAAAAATGCAAACAAATCACTAGGCTTCATTAAAAGGAACATTACAACACAAAATAAAACGGTACGAGAACTCGCATACAAGTCTCTGGTCCGACCACAAGTTGAGTACGCTTCCTCTGTCTGGAGCCCATGGACCAAAACTGCAACCGATCAAATGGAAAGCGTGCAGAACCAGGCTGCACGCTGGGTGCGGCGAGATTACTCTCCCTTTTCCAGTTTATCGGCAGTGGTACAAGATCTAGGCTGAAGATGGCTCGCATATCGTAGAAATGACAGCAAACTCATCATGTTCTACAAAATCTATCACAACCTTGTTGCCATACCTCTCCCACAATATATACAAGCACCAATCCGCTTCACTAGACACATGCACCCACTGTATCAACAAAAGGTACAGACAGGATCACTCTACCACTATTACTCCTTTTTCCCACACAGCATCACACTATGGGACAAGCTCTCAGCTGATATCGCCACCCTACCGGATCTTGCGAAGTTTAAGAGGGAAGTGGTAAATGTGCGGTACTAGTCTCTTAAATGATGTTTTTAACCCTCACATTTATCTGTCACTCTTACCCAAGTCTTTTAACCACTTGATTTCTCTCCATTCTTCTGGAGATCTCAAGCTTTTTGTCTCACTTGCCAACACTATCCTTTGTTGGGTCCTTTTTGCCTTTCACTCTCACTAATGTTCCTGACGCGCACCTTTTCCCTGCCTATAAAACTCGAAAGAGCGGTTAGCATTATTATTATTATTATTATTATTATTATTATTATTATTATTATTATTATTATTATTATTATTATTATTATTATTATTATTATTATTATTATTATTATTATTATTATTATTATTATTATACCATATTTGTATAGCGCTCTTTTCACACATAATTGTGCGTTCAAAAGCGCTTCACATGAAATTACATGACATAATTCAGTATAAAATACAACGCAACCATATAACAAGATGTATAAACATAATAGGTAAAATATACAACACGATTGAAGGAAATCATCTAAAAGTACTAGAATTAAAAATCAATTGATGTACATTCCATAGGTAAAAAAAGAGCCTTAAACAGAGCATTTTACACGCAGATAGTTGTTAAAACGCGCATAAAAAGGGTAAACAATATGTTCTTTCTGGCAAAACATGACATCAGCTAAAACAAAGAATATTAAAATGAGAAGACATGACAAGTGTGCGAGGCATTCCTCAGTCACACGTTCACAGAACTGCGCACACTTTATTTACACGATGTACAAGATAATAGCAATAGGTGTTGTTCGCTTCGTCTCGGTCCTTCGAATGCCAGAGTAAACAGACATAGAGACAGATAGATAGTCCGCAAATGTGATCCGTTAAGTCCGAAAATCTGGTCTGGTCGTCTTGCCCTTTACGTACCAAATTCCATAGTGTTGTATCGCCCTTCCTTATAGTAGGGTATGTTCATGTGTGACAGTCACGTGACAAAATGTTTACATGCAAACATGACTACAAATGGTTTTGTAGCAATACTACTTCTCCATAAAAGGTAAGTTTAAGAACATATAGTTAATCAGTGACATGATGTATTGCATTTAAATTTGTTATCCACGAACGTATTTGAGATACAAAATCAACAAAATCATTTACATGGTTATTATTATTTGATTAAACTTTACTGAAGAGTAGGTTAGAAACAACTTATAAATCCTCATTCAGTCCTACAGTAAAATAACAAATATAATCTTGGTGTTTAATGATTTTTTATCACACTTTTGTGAGCACAACTTATAAGAAAACTGAACATTGAATGATAACTTTGCATCTTATAACCATGAAAGATTACCCTTGTGTTGTGGATTCTTACAAACCCTGCAAAATCTTTTTATTGAAGTTTTCTTTCTAGAGACTAGAGTCAGGATCCTGAAAGAACATAGTAAACCTCCATGTGATTATGTTCATGGTACAATGGGAATATCCTACACCAGTTTTGTTTAAAGTGTTGAAAAGTTGTCAAAACTATGTAAATTTGCAGTAGTTGAAATAATCCAANAGATGGTGCAGGTATATTCCAATGAAGGGCGGACGAGTGACATATATGCTTGTTCCTTGATGGCTGTGGATGCAACGTTCAGGTTTCTTCGGATGAAGCTTAGGTTTCTGCTGGCTCTACTACTGATGTTGTCAATGTGTACTTCTAAAGGCTTTTTTCATGTAAACTCTCGCCTGGAATCAAGTAGACTTTTTAATCAGTAATTTGAGCAACATAAATTGTTTTCTGGCATAAATAAACACAAACATATCATAAATATGTCTCTATTGCTCAAATTAAAACAACTTACATGGTATGGTGCGCTTGCAGAATAATTATATTAATGAATTTAATTTAATCCAAGTTTCAAATCTAGCTATATATACTGTCTAACTCCCCTTTCGGGTATTATTGACAGGTTAAATACATCAACTATTCCAGAAAATGTCTTTTTTTTTTGCAATAGAAAATGCCAAGATATTCCGAATTTGAAAATATGTAGAGTTATTTATGGTTTGAAATATATTAGTTTTTTAACCCAGAGAAAAACTGCAACAATTTATTGCGTGTGGTGTGTTTACACTATGTACCAATAAACAAAGAGCAACGATACCACTGTCATAAGAATGTGTCCTAATTCAAACAACACTGTTATACATGAGAAACTTTCAACTGACAGAATAACACCAGACCATCAGACACTCGGGTGAAACAAATTAGTGCAGCATAACCTTTTAATTTTCTTTGCTAAAATCATAAGATAAGATAAGATAAGATAAGATAAGATTTATTTTGAGTCGGCAAGACATAAATAGACAACATAAGCCATTAAGGCTTTTGAACCGACTATATAAACATGTGTATAAATGTAACAAGTATAAAACAGCTGCAATATGGAAATATAGCAAAATTAAGTTAATAGATATGATATGCATGCTTATAAGTTAATGAAATCACAGTATTACATTCTAATAGTTTTCATACTATTTAAAGAAGTATTGTGCAGGAGGCCGCTGATCTTGATCTATAAGTAGATCTAAAAATAAAAAATAAAAAAAAATAAAAAAAACTGTTGTAAAAAAATTTGTGAGTTTAAAGACTAAGAAGAAACCAAACACAAAATGAGCTAAGAAAGAGGGTAAACACGAGGTATCAGATTGAAACAGATTCGAATTGAACTGGTCAGCAGCTTCCTCACAAATGAAAGGTTGCAAGTACACATAAGCAAATATAAAACTGACAAGCACAGCAAGTACACATAAGCACGTAAAAAACTGATAAGTACACATAAGCATATACAAACTGACAAGCACAGCAAGTACACATAAGCACATATAAAACTGACAAGCACAGCTAGTACATATAAGCCCATATAAAACTGACAAGCACAGTAAGTACATATAAACACATAAAAAATAAAATAAAATGACAGGTACACATAAGCATATACAAACTGACAAGCACAGCAAGTACATATAAGCACATATAAAACTGACAAGCACAGCAAGTATATATAAGTCCATATAAAAACTGACAATCACAGCGGACCGAAGGTAGTTATAGATTTAAGGTAAAAGCAGATTTCATGCTAAACAAAATAATAGTGAAAAATGTTCATGGTAAAATGTTCATGTACTGGCATCATTCACATAAAGACTGACAAGCAAGGCAAGCTTTGGGTCGTATTAGAATTTAAGTAAACAGATTACGTGACAAATAAAAAATAGTAATGAAAAGTGAATAATGTTTATTTGACTGTCACTGGAGTCATGCAACTGGCTCTAAACATACAACATTAATGCGTACATGTATACACATAGACGGGTACACAAATAGGCCTAAGCATTTTAGCACAAACAACAAGCAGTATAGAATATTTATAGGCAATAGAAATCAACAGGGTAATGTTGAACATGCAATACAAAAAGCACAAGAAGAGCGCAAAAAGCACAAAATAAGCACAAAATAAGCACAATAAACATGAAAAAGAAGGGCACAGAAACTAGAAACTACTTATTTTGCAGTATGCTGTACCTGTGCTGTGGCCCTGTCCCAGGAACAAGAAGAACATTTACAGACATTTCCATTCCAAGACTGAATAAGATTTTTGAATTGATTATAATTTATGTTGGCTCTAAATTCTTCTGGGAGGGAATTCCACAGCACAGGGGCAGCATACCTGAAAGACTGCTTACCATAGGTTGAAGTCTTTACTCTAGGAATCTGTAAAATATTTGAATATCTAAAATTTATTGACGAATTTCTTTTAACAACTAAGTTAGTTAGTACTACAGGCGCAAGCCCGTTAAGAATTTTGTAGGTTTCAATCGCCATAGTACGCATTCTTCTAATATAGAGAGATGGAATTTTAACTTTTTGAAGCAAATCATGGTAAGATGAAGAAAAATCATTGTAAACAAATCTAAGTGCCCTTTCTTGCAGTCTTTCCATTTTCTTTGTATTGTTTTCAGAACAGAAATGCCAGGCCATTGGGCAAAAATTGAAATTGGATAATATAAAAGTATGAAAAACTGTCAATTTATTTAGCTTATTTAGATGTTTACCTATTCTTTTAAGGATATTTAATTGCCTACCCGCTTTTTTACAAATATTCCCAATATGATCTTCGAAATTTAGTTTATAATCAATATCAATACCAAGAAGTTTTACTGTTTCGTCACATGTTATGCTGCTGTCTCCAATTTTGAATATGGGGTTTTTACTAAAAGATTTTTTGCCTACTGCTATGGCCTGAAATTTATCTGGATTGGCTTGCATTTTATTAATCCTAAACCAGTCGATAAGGATGTTACTTTCATTTTGTAGAACTGTAATAACTTCATTAAAATCTGGTGAATGAAAAGATAAGGTATTGTCATCAGCATAATTATATAGTGAGCTTTTCTGAATAAAGTAGAAAATGTCGTTTATAAATACATTGAAAAGAAGGGGCCCTAGAATGGAACCTTGTGGTACACCTTTGCCTATGCCAGCCCAAGAACTTACAATATTTCCAACCTTAATTTGTTGTTTTCTGTTTGTTAGGTAAGATTGTAGGAGGCTGGTGGCAGGCTCTGATAATCCATATTCATTTAATTTTGATAGAAGTATATCATGCGGAAGGCAGTCAAACGCTTTCGATAAATCCATTAAAATAGCGGCAATATATTCATTATTATCCAGAGCCCTCCTCCAGTCCTCCAACAATCTTAGTAAAGTGGTTTGGCACCCATAGCCTTTTCTAAAAGCACATAAATAATTGTCAAAAATAGTTTCGAAATAATCAGTTAGTTGTTCAGATAGGACTTTTTCAAAAATCTTAGATGGAATAGGTAAAATGCTTACAGGTCTATAATTAGCTTTTAGTAAAGCATCATTTTTCTTGTATAGAGGAGTGACTTGAGCCAGTTTTAGGTTATCTGGAAAACATGAAGTAGTAATTGAAAAATTTACTAAATTTGTAATGGGCTCAACTAATGCTGGTTTACCAAGTTTTAGAAGTTTAACAGAAATTTTGTCTACTCCTGTAGCTTTTTTGATATTAAATTTGTCTATGATTTTACTTATTTTAGTTTGGTTTGTATGTTCGAAGTTAAAATTTTCTGGGGTAAATTTTCTTTCTTTGATTTTATTTAAGCTTGGGTGGTTGTTTTGGTCAAAAACATAATCTTTACCAATATCATTTGCAACAGTTGTAAAAAAGTCATTAAAAATTTCCGAAACATCCTGATCATCTGAAATCATTTTATCATTTTCATTTAGTATAATTTTGGGTTTTTCAGCAAGACATTTTTTAGACATATAGGGCTTAATTGTACTCCAAAAATCAGAAGACTTACATCCACCTAAACATCTTTCTTGAAAGTAATTATTAACTGAAATTTTCTTCAATTTATTTACAAGGTTTCTAAATTTTCTATACTTTTCCCAGTTTTTAGAGTTTCTACAATGAAGATATTTGTTATAGTACATTTTCTTATTATATATTGCTTTCCTAAGATCTCTATTCATGTAAGGTAGTTGGTTGGCTTTTTTATACATTTGCTTAGTAGGAGCATGCCTATCTATTATTTCAGTAACTTTAGATTCAAAATTGCTGTAAACAGTATTTATGTCTGCATTTGTATTTTGTAAAGTTGATGAATCTGGAATAAAAATAGTTGATAGATCATTGTTAAAAGAGTCTATATCAAAAATTTTAAAACTTTTGTACTGAATTTTTTGTTTCTCATTTTTTGGGGTAGAATTATTTATGACCGTACAGATCATATTGTGACAGTCACTTATACCTGTTGCAAAATTTAATGTACTCATACAGAGCTTTTTGTTATTAGTGATAATAACATCTAGTAAAGATGGAGAACAGTTTTTCATAAAACATGTAGCAGATGTAATCAAATTTTTAAAATCAAAAAGTTCAATAAAGTCTTGTAAAGGTTTAGCTTTGGAAACTTGTAACAGATCAAAATTTAGATCTCCAATTAACATAAAGTTTTCAAATTTAGATAAAATGTTGTCTACACATGAGATTAAATTTTCAATGAACAAGTTTTCCTTACAGTTTGGTGGTCTATACACACAAGAAATAATCCATTTTGTTTTGTTTAAAATTACCTCAAAACAAATGTTCTCCATTGAATCTTTTTCAAAGTCCTTTCTTCTACGGGCTGGAATTTCTGATCTGATAAATGCAGCAATGCCTCCTCCGTGAATGTTTCTGTCCTCTCGTTGTAGTTTATAACCATTTACTTGAAATAAAGAGTCTAAAAAAGTGTCATCTAATTTTGTTTCTGAAATGAACAATAAATCGACCACTTTATCAGTTAAAAGTTCATGAATATCTGTGAATTTGTATCTTAAACTGTTAATATTTAGATGAGCAGTAATAAATTTGTTTGGATGTTTGTTCCTTGCTGATCGAATTTCCTGAAAGGTTGAACAATCTTTTCTGGTAGTATCATCATATACGGAAACATCATTTATATTTGAAGTGGATACATCGAAGAGAGAGTCTGAAGTGGATACATCAAAAAAAGAGTCTGTAAACTGTAGGGGCGTACAAGAAGAGCAAATCCAAGGTTCAGAGGTGTTGCCCAGTTGTATGTATAGTTCTGGATTTATATTTGCACATTTTATGTGCCACCAATAATTGCAGATATCGCATAAAATTGCACGATGGTTACTTGCCACTGGTTTTCGACATTCACCACATGGGAATTTTGTGGGCCCTGGGTTCATGGCTACGTCACAACAT
>VMBQ01004949.1:23231-54094 GCA_007657795.1 Dreissena rostriformis
ATTTGGTATGTAGTGACATTTAATAGTTCTCTACTTTGTTTATTCAAATTATGCCCCTGGGGTCAAATTTGACCCTGCCCCGGGGGTCACAAAAATGAACATATGCTTATATAAAGCCTTTTTTTGTGCAAACTTTAAAAATCTTCTAGTCCATAACCATTGGGCCTAGGGCTACCAAATTTTCTATGTAGTGACATCTTATAGTCCTCTACCAAGTTTGTTCAAATTATGCCCCTGGGGTCACATTTGACCCTGCCCCGGGGGGTCAAAAAATTGAACATTTGCTTATATAAGGCCTATTTTGTGAAAACTTTAAAAATCTTCTTGTCCATAACCATTGGGCCAAGGGCTACCAAATTTGGTATGTAGTGACATCTTATTGTCCTCTACCAAGTTTGTTCAAATTATGCCTCTGGGGTCAAATTTGACCCTGCCCCGGGGGGTTAAACAATAGAAAATTTGCTTATATAAGGCCTATTTTGTGCAAACTTTAAAAATCTTTTTAACCATAACCATTGGGCCTAGGGCTACCAAATTTGCTATGTAGTGACATCTTATAGTCCTCTACCAAGTTTGTTCAAATTATGTCCCTGGGGTCACATTTGACCCTGCCCCGGGGGGTCACAAAATTGAACATTTGCTTATATAAGGCCTATTTTGTGAAAACTTTAAAAATCTTCTTGTCCATAACCATTAGGAGGGCTACCAAATTTGGTATGTAGTGACATCTTATTGTCCTCTACCAAGTTTGTTCAAATTATGCCAATAGTCCTCTACCAAATTTGTTCATATTAATCCCCTGGGCTCAAATTTGAACCGGCCCTGGGGGTCACAAAACTGAACATATGATTTTTACCAGTGGAGATTACTGCGGCCGTTTGTCTGTGACCAACAACAACATCAGCATCTTGTAAACATGAGATAAAACCCTGTCATTTAGTGCCATTTTAGGTCAGATGGTGATTGCTTACAAAGGCGCTTGGGTACATTTCAACCCATGCGCATTGCACGCTTTTTTCGCACAAAAAAACAGTGGAGCGATACAGGGCCATCATGGCCCTCTTGTGTTTGCTTTCAGGAGAAAATGAGAAAATAAATATTTTCAGGGGCACTGTGTCTCTGTGAAAGTCAGTCAGCCCTTGGGTAAACCAGTTAAACCGCACCAAGTCCAGGAATTGTTGCCAGAAAAGTGTCCCTCTTGGCTGGTGATAAATTCAGTACTAGCTGAATTGATTTGTAGTTGCGTGGCCAGTATACTGGAATTTGAGCCACTGTAATAATTGAAAGTCACAAAACTTTGTGGCCAGTAATGGTTTTTGGACGTTCCCGGAGATTGTATGATGATACATCCTCTGAATACTTTTTTCTAGTCAATTATTGATGTTTGTAATTGGTAGGTGGTATTTAGTAAATCAGAAATTGTATTGTCTTAATCTGTGTAGTCAAGTATGTTTTATTTCTTGACACCAATCTTCTAATCATTCAACGTATCCAGAGGAATGCCATCACAGGGATCCATTAAAACAGTAAACACACAAGCTGCTCTGTGTTTATGATGTAGTAAAAGCATTTGGCTGGTATCTTTGATAAGGATCGATGTTTTTTGGTAGAGAATCAGGAAATAAAAGCTTGTGTATCAAGTCCCGTGGGACTGTCAGTGTGATAGATAGGCTGAGATTGAAGCCTATCAGAAAGTTATCTGATAATCACAAAATAAAAGCTTCTTGAATGTGCCTTGCTCTGTAAAAAGGGGGTTTAATGCATATGCGGAAAGTGTCATCATAGATTAACCTGTGCAGACCACACAGGCTAATAAGGGACAAAATTTTCCGCCTTGACTTTATTTTTGTTAAGAAAAGACTTTGTTTAAACAAAAAAATTCATAACAGCGGTAAAGTGTTGTCCCAGATTAGCCGGTGCAGACCACACAGGCTAGTCTGTGAGAATACTTTACGCACATGCATTAAGCACTGTTTTCCCAGAGTACTGCTCATATCAAGTCCTGTGGTGCTGTCAGTGTGATGGATTTGCAGAGATTTAAACCAGTATCAGAAATGTTGTGTCCAGGAGAACATTCTTCAATAATCTATTCTTGCTATTCAAAATGATATGCAATGGTTTAATGTATGTGTTGTTATCATGTCTCTGCTACACTGTCTGTTACATCTATTAGTGACTCACCAGTTACAGGTGAGTATTAACCCTTTGAGTGCTGGAACCGGATTTTGAAGGTTTTTGCAAACAGTTTGGATCCAGATGAGACGCCACAGAACGTGGCGTCTCATCAGGATCCAAACTGTTTGCTATTNGATACGACGTTGCTACATGTATTTCATAACCTAGTATAAAACAAAAACAGAACTGTTTTGGGGAAATTGTGAGTATGGGGAATAAATAACAAAGAAACCAGTTTCTATATCTGTGTTTATGATGTAGGAAAAGCACTTGGCTGAAATCCTTGATAAGGATCAATGTAATCACAAAACAAAAGCTTCTTGCATATCAAGTCCTGTGGTGCTGTCAGTTTGATGGATTTGCGGAGATTGAAGCCTATCAGAATGTTGTATAGTGTTCAATACAAAAAAACTAGACACCGGCAGATAATCTATTCTGGCTATTCAAAATGATATAAAATGGTTTCATGTTTGTGTTGTTATCTTGCCTCTGTTACACTGTATATTACATATAAAAGTGATTCACCTGTTACAGGTCAGGGCCCTCAATCTATCAAATCTGCCGCCGAATTTCGGCGGCAGTCCCCCACCTGAAAAGTATACTTTTTTCCCTTTTGGGGGGAAAAATTCCCCCTAAAAAAAAAAAAAAGTGTTTTTTTTTTGTGTTTTTTTTTATAGAAAGATGTGTCTCATGATTATAATATCTCAATTCTATTTCAATTTAATCTTTTCAAATGTAATAAATTATGAAAAAAGCAATGAATATAGTGCAAACATGTACAAATGTAATAATGAGAGAGTAAGTAACAAAAAAACGAAAAGGGAAACGCCGCGAAAATTCCACCTCCTAAGGGCTGCAGACCCCTTCCCCCAAAGTAGTGTGAGGGTGCTGCAGGTGAGCATTAATGTATTCAGTGCTATAATAACATATATAATATTATGATGACTTACAAAAGAACATTCTATTTTGATGTGACATTGCTAAATGTAATTCATGAGCTAGTATAAGACAAAAACATAACTGTAGGAAAAGCACTTGGCTGGCATAATTGATAAGGATCGATGTGTTTGGTAGATTTTCATGAAATAAAAGCTTCTTGCATATCAAGTCCTTTAGTGCTGTCAGTGTGATGTATTTGGGGAGATCGAAGCCTATCAGAAAGTTTGTGTCTATCTTAATGAGAAGTTGCTACATGTATTTCATAACGTAGCATAAAACAAAAACAGAACTGTTTGGGGGTAACTGTGAGTACGGGAAATGCATAACATAGAAACAAGTTTCTTATTGGCGTGGCCTTAGGTCTATGGGACTTTGTAACGTTGCTACATGTATTTCATTTCTTAGTATAAAACAAAAACGGAACTGTTTTGGGTAATTGTGAGTATGGGAAATAAAGAAAGAAACCAGTTTCTATTTTGCTTGGCCTAAGTTCTGTTGGACTGAGTGACTTTGCCAAGGATAACAAGGATGATACCTCTCATCACTTGCTTCCAATTACGAGCACACACATTGTGGCTGCCAGTGCAGATGACTGTCTTGGATAGATTTGTAAACTACAGTATTGTTGTGACTCACAATTATGGTACCTGGATTAATTTTCTTGTAGAGAAATATCAGGTAAGAAAATAATGTGTACATTTTGTTTTATAATATTCATAGATGAATCTGAGCTAATATCGGTACCTACATATGTAGATTAATTTTATTGTTGAGAAATGCGGTAAGAAAATAACGTGTAAATTTAGTTTTATAATATTCATAGATTTATATGAGTTTATATACATATCTATATATCATTTTTAAGATAAGCATGTGAATAACTATATGTAAAATATTGTTGTGACTCTCAAATACAGTACCTGCATGAATTTTATTGTTGAGAAATATGGTAGGCAAATATTGTGTAAATTTTGTTTTAGCTGATATTCATAGATTCCTTTGAGTCAATGTACAATTTTATGTATCATTTTAAAAACTGGCACATGAATAACTATATGTAAAATAATTAATTGATAGATTTTAATTGATCTAAAAAGAAAAGACATAATTATTTAAGTTATTAACCTTATCNGGTGTGAATGCCTGATAAAATCAATAATTTGCCGATAAATTGCCAATATATAAGGTGTCAAAAACAACACTCGAGTAGCAGAAGCGGGTTGTTAATTGGGGGCATTAGAGGGATTAGCGATGGTAAGTTTTAGCCAGACAGAGCTTGAAGAGCGAATTTTATTGGGAACTTATAGACTTTACATCGTTTTTGAAATTAAAAACTGTTTTTCCTACTTTTGTGAAAAAGTGTCAATGGGTAAACAATTTTAATTAAAAAAAATATATTTCAGCGAGTGTTCAGAACTGAAAGACCTTGTTAGATGTGCATGTGGAGTAATCATTAGAAAAGTCATATAATACCATCATTAATTATTAAATTATTTATTAATAACAATTTTAATTAGACCTTAACATTTAAAAATGTATGAGAATGCGTAGTTAATTTATTCGTATTGAAATGTATAGAATAAATAAGTATCAAAAAGTTCTTAAGAATTTGTTCAATCTCCGATCATTCTGTAGTTCATTAAGCTATAAAAAGTTAAAAAAGAATCGCATTGAAATTTAAAACTTGTTAACAAAATGAAATAACACATTCAAGTGATATCCAGTTGAGATTTAAGTAACGAATTGTGAAGTTTTCGTGAGGTTGAAAGGTATGTTTATCAATGAGCAATATTCCAGTATTCATGAGTTTGCATTATATGGTAAAACTTAAAAGAGGATTGGTTGATGTTTAGGCATTTAAATGGCCTTGGTATGTGAATATTAAGTGAAAATTTGGATGAAAACTCATCTCTATATTTGTATTTATTGATTGAGATGTTTGCTCTTAGTATTAACATATTGATTATTGAAGATGTGCTCAAGGGTGATTGACTTTAAATATTAATTCATGGTCAGAACTATGGCAAGTGTTTATAAATTTTGTGTTACGGACATTGTATTTTCTGTCTTGAACATTTGATTCATTGCAAGAAGCCTAATACGCGGAAACTGGTCAGGAGCTACTCTTTTTCGCATGACAAGCAGCTCATATGATGCAAGACAGACTGATGTACGACTTGTTCTAATGTAGTAAGTGATTGATTATTAAGTAAAAGAAGTATTATTAGCTCACCTGAGCACAAAGTTGGTTGTTCTTTTTGTGTCATCTGTATTGTTCAGGATATTTAAAAAAATATGTAAATATCAACGTGGGCTGGGTTCGAAATTGATTGTGGTTTGTTTTTAAACTTAAAAACATGGCTGCCATCTGTTAGGGAAGTTTTACTTATCTATTGTGCAACCTTGTGAACACTACCTACTGTACTTCCTTGGGGTCTCAGGAAAGTGACTTATGGCCTATGGCTCTCTTGTTAATTTATTTAAAATTAATATTCTACATTCAATTATAAGTAAAGCAATCGGGGAAAAATATATACTTTTCATAGCAATGGATATGACAGACCTAAATTTGTCTATTTGTAGTGATCAATAATTGTGTGCAGCTTTCAAAAAAAAGAACCTGTACATGTTTTTCTCCTAAAATAAGAAATATTCTTTAATAAACAATTTCAAATCTGAATTGGTAAATTTTAGTTCCCTTTATTTACAAAATAGTTCCCTTTATTTAGAAAGACAAGTATAAAAATGCTATAAAATAAATGCCTGCAATTATTTTCAATAAGGCTATCTATTTATAGTAATTAACTAAATATTCAATAGTGTAAGTAAATTAAACCTATTCTTTTATTTGCCCTTGTAAGAAATTCCTCATAAAAAATTGCCCCTGGACAGGCACTGACCATTCCTCCAGGCAAGAAGAATATGTGCCGATCTATATCACTAACATCTCACGCTATACCATGCAAGGCCACTTTTATGTTTAACTTTCTACTTTTATACTTTCATTACATTATTAATAGTGAAAACCTATTTTTGAAAGCATCTGATCAATACCCAATCATTCGCATTACCAGTGAAGTATATACAAGAGACTTCAATAGCTGATTTAGCAAAACATACAGCTATTTAAAGGTATGACATAAAATAAGGTGTGGGTTGCCTGGAGTGTTCATGTCACTTGGGTATATATTAGTGTAAGGAAATCGGAATTCAAGAGAGTACATGGAATAAATGGTTTTGGAATAATGTGTGAATGCTCTACATTTTTACAAAGTAAACATATATGCCTGTTTTTGTTGAAGAAAGTAAGAATTTTCAATATTTCTATAAAACATTGAATAATAAAATTATTTAAAAAATGGGTATAAAATTTATGTGCATAACACAATATTTTCATGTAATAAACCAAGTCAAGGCATTATCTAGTCATGTATATGTATTGGATTTCTCAATTAAATATTAAAATACTGGTAGCTGTTACAAATTATTGTATGACTGTTTAAAAGTACATTATATTAAGAATTACAGTTTTGTAAAAGTAACATTTTCATCAAGACAAGCGAAATTTAAAGGCCCCAGCCTGATTGGACAAGTGGTTTTGTTTAACGTTAATGTTATTTGTATTATCATCGCACTGGTTTATTGCCGACGTTGGGTTGATAACTGATAGAATAATGGGTTATGAAATGTTTATAACTTCCAGATGCTCAAAATAATCAGTTTACAGAATCCCCCAAAACTGTGATGTAATTTTGATAGGATTCTGTAAATCTTTAAAGGAGGTTTATTTTAACATTATTTTTTTCATCAATTTCTGTAGCACTCAACAATTTTCTCCCAAAATTAAAAATAATAATTTAGTATACTTTAACTAAACGAGTATAAACTATTTTATAATGTGTAAAATAATGCAAAATTAAAATATTGTCTGATTTTTTATCCACCGTCAAAGGCGGAGGGATATAGATTTGGCGTTGTCCATCCATCTGTCATTCTGTCCGTCTGTCTGTCACAAAATTTTGAAATTGGCAGGGGATATCAATTTAATGAATTTGCTTGTTTAATTTAAAATCTTTGTTCAGAGCTATAATTCAGATGAGATTATATTCAGCGTCTATTGAGACCTTAGAACTCAAAGCAAGTAACTGGAAGTAACACTTGGCCAATATGCTAATCACTCATTATCACAGTCTCCTTTATGTGAAACCATCATTATCAGACTATTGATACAGGAAATGATGTAAGAACGTGTTATTGTAGTAGTTTGATTTTTTCGCGTGTCTTGTGATGTTGATATACCTGAAGAAACATACTCTGGGATTTCAATAGATTTTTAAAACCAGGATTCAAATGACCTGGCGCTTGAAATTTTAAGGGGTCAATTGACATTTTCAGGGATCAAAATACTGAAGTCAAGAGTTATTTTGTTTCTGCATTTTTGTTTCATGATATATGCAAATGTTGCTTTGGATAAACTTGAGTGAAATACTTAAGCAAAAACACAAATTGTATGAAATAAAATATATGAATACTTGGGAGTTAGCTTGTTCATAACATGTGCATCAAAATGTATGCAAGGCAGACAGTTTGTATGAGTCAAAAGTTGCAAAATGCTCGATTAAAGAAACAGAATTCTGCTTCAATTGAAATCCCTGCTACTCTATGGTTTTTACTGATAGAAGAAGGATGCTGCAAAGATAAAAGAAACCTGTCTTTTTAAAATATCAGCAACCCGCGAGGCGTGTCTGGTATTCAGATATGAAATTTTATTAAACATCTGCCTGTAGGTGCTGTAATAAACAACTGTGATGTTTTATGTTCAGATGTGAATAGCACTCACAGGAGGTAAGCGTGTGGCTATGATATAAATTAGTAACAACATCATTTTGAATGAAAAATAATCCAATTATAACGAAAAATCAACTTCTCTGAAAAAAACACTTTCACTATCAAATATTTATATATTTGAAAGTGAACAAAATATTTTCAGAGAAGTTGATTTTTCGTTATAATTTGATTATTTTTCATTCAAAATGATGATTTTACAAATTAATATCACACGCTAACCTTCTGTGATAGCACTTACCTGTTTCCCCATGTAAAGGGAAGTCATGGGTGGAAATCAATATTGACTGAATAGGAAGAAGCACTGGGATGGATCAAAGTCAAACAATCATTATCAGAGAGAGGTATAATTGTGAAACAATCATTATCAGACTATTAATACAGGAAATGATGTATGAACATGTTATTATTGTAGTTTGATGTCCTTATGTTGATATCCCTGAAAAAACATACAGTTCAGGGATTTCAATAGATTTTTAAAACTAGGAGTCAAACGACCTGGTGCTTAAAATTTGCAGGGGTCAATTAAGAAATGTTTGAGGGATCAAAATACTGAGGTCACGAGTTATTTTGTTTCTGCATGTTTGTTAAATGCTATATGCTGCTTTGCATAAACTTAAGTGAAATACTAAGAAAAAAAAAAAACGTATTTAGTAAAATAAATGCATATTTTGTAGATATATCTTCTTAGTAACATTTGCATCAAAATAATGCAAGGCAGACAATGTGTATAGGATTCAAAAGTTGCAAAATGCTTGCATCAAAAGCCAGTGATTCTGCTTCAATTGAAATCCCAGGTACTCTTATGGTTGTCACTGATAGAGGAACGATGCTTCAAAGATAAAAGAAACCTGTCTTATTAAAATATCAGCACCCCGAGGTGAGGCGTGTCTTGTATTCAGATATGATTTTAATTTTTATAAAATAATTATTATTATAATTACTGTATAAAATAATAATAGTAGCTGTAATAAACAACTGTGATATTTAATGTTCAGATGTTATAGAACTTACCTGTTTCCCATGTAAAGGGAAGATGGCCGGAAATCAATATTTTTTTTTTATTTTTTTTTTTTCATTACATTTTATTTCTGAAAACAAACATTTTACAGTCATACAGACAAACAAAAGGTTCAATAATTTATGCTCTAAAAAATGTTACTGAAAGAAATATGGTTTCAGAGTATTATATTGTGGGGAGAAGAAAGAGATTTGTGGTCTAGATTCAGTTGAAAAATTAAAAGTATTATATTTAGAAGAGATTGGTGTGTTCATACTGCTGTATTTTCATAGAATGTGCTCCATTGTTGACTAAACAATTCATGTGTGTGTTTTAAGTATGAAATCAATATTGACTGGATTTTGGAATCAGGGATGGATCAAAGGTGATTTATCAATCTATGGGGAAGATGTTTTTATGGAAATTGAGTCTGATATGGTGTTCATTATTAAAAGGTGAAATGGGTTGACCATTGAGATGATTGATTGTGATATGGATTTTTTTTTTTTTTCAAGATGACTTTAGGCAATAGAAAAATAAATTCCTAGATTCTCATCCCCGCCCGCCCATCGAAAATCGTCCCGACCGAACGTTTTTTATTTTGAACAAAAAAATCCTTAAAAAATATTCGAGCAGCAAAATACTGAGGACAAAACGGCTGAATGAGTCCGAAAATAGTGAAGTGCGAATCGGTAACTCAATGTCTCCGAGACGCTTATTGATTTTTAACGGTGTACGAGCGTCATCTGAAATTTAAGTGATCGAGCGAAAACGGGGTGTCAAAATGTGCAGAAACTTTAACTCTCGCGGACCTGTACGATGAGTTTATTTGTGGTTCGTATGATCAAGCCCCATCGTTGAAAGTTGACCACCCCAAAATCGTCTGTGCCTTCGTCGGCCGAAATAAATTAGAATTGACACAGGTGTCACCCGATGTTACAGTTACTGAGTTATATAGTCAAGCTGTCTGCTGTCAAGGAGATTTTATTGACTTTAGTATTGGAGACACCCCTGAAACTTCCCATAAATCTCCACCAGGTACATCGGAAAGAAAAGATGCTTTGGATGAGAATCTAGTCATTTATTTTCTATTGCCTTATATTTGTTGCGTATTGAAATACCATGTTGTCAAGCAGTTTATAGATTTATATAAACTGCTGACAGTTATTCATCTGACTTCAAACAGTCATTTTAAAAGCAGTTTATTTCCAAGGTTAACTAAGGGTTGTTATTTCCAAGGTAAACTATATATATATATCTAGGATGAGTTCGAAAATGGTTCTGGTCTGTTGAAAAACATGGCTGACAGGGGGCGGGGCAGNAAAATACTGAAGTCAAGAGTTATTTTGTTTCTGCATTTTTGTTTCATGATATATGCAAATGTTGCTTTGGATAAACTTGAGTGAAATACTTAAGCAAAAACACAAATTGTATGAAATAAAATATATGAATACTTGGGAGTTAGCTTGTTCATAACATGTGCATCAAAATGTATGCAAGGCAGACAGTTTGTATGAGTCAAAAGTTGCAAAATGCTCGATTAAAGAAACAGAATTCTGCTTCAATTGAAATCCCTGCTACTCTATGGTTTTTACTGATAGAAGAAGGATGCTGCAAAGATAAAAGAAACCTGTCTTTTTAAAATATCAGCAACCCGCGAGGCGTGTCTGGTATTCAGATATGAAATTTTATTAAACATCTGCCTGTAGGTGCTGTAATAAACAACTGTGATGTTTTATGTTCAGATGTGAATAGCACTCACAGGAGGTAAGCGTGTGGCTATGATATAAATTAGTAACAACATCATTTTGAATGAAAAATAATCCAATTATAACGAAAAATCAACTTCTCTGAAAAAAACACTTTCACTATCAAATATTTATATATTTGAAAGTGAACAAAATATTTTCAGAGAAGTTGATTTTTCGTTATAATTTGATTATTTTTCATTCAAAATGATGATTTTACAAATTAATATCACACGCTAACCTTCTGTGATAGCACTTACCTGTTTCCCCATGTAAAGGGAAGTCATGGGTGGAAATCAATATTGACTGAATAGGAAGAAGCACTGGGATGGATCAAAGTCAAACAATCATTATCAGAGAGAGGTATAATTGTGAAACAATCATTATCAGACTATTAATACAGGAAATGATGTATGAACATGTTATTATTGTAGTTTGATGTCCTTATGTTGATATCCCTGAAAAAACATACAGTTCAGGGATTTCAATAGATTTTTAAAACTAGGAGTCAAACGACCTGGTGCTTAAAATTTGCAGGGGTCAATTAAGAAATGTTTGAGGGATCAAAATACTGAGGTCACGAGTTATTTTGTTTCTGCATGTTTGTTAAATGCTATATGCTGCTTTGCATAAACTTAAGTGAAATACTAAGAAAAAAAAAAAACGTATTTAGTAAAATAAATGCATATTTTGTAGATATATCTTCTTAGTAACATTTGCATCAAAATAATGCAAGGCAGACAATGTGTATAGGATTCAAAAGTTGCAAAATGCTTGCATCAAAAGCCAGTGATTCTGCTTCAATTGAAATCCCAGGTACTCTTATGGTTGTCACTGATAGAGGAACGATGCTTCAAAGATAAAAGAAACCTGTCTTATTAAAATATCAGCACCCCGAGGTGAGGCGTGTCTTGTATTCAGATATGATTTTAATTTTTATAAAATAATTATTATTATAATTACTGTATAAAATAATAATAGTAGCTGTAATAAACAACTGTGATATTTAATGTTCAGATGTTATAGAACTTACCTGTTTCCCATGTAAAGGGAAGATGGCCGGAAATCAATATTTTTTTTTTATTTTTTTTTTTTCATTACATTTTATTTCTGAAAACAAACATTTTACAGTCATACAGACAAACAAAAGGTTCAATAATTTATGCTCTAAAAAATGTTACTGAAAGAAATATGGTTTCAGAGTATTATATTGTGGGGAGAAGAAAGAGATTTGTGGTCTAGATTCAGTTGAAAAATTAAAAGTATTATATTTAGAAGAGATTGGTGTGTTCATACTGCTGTATTTTCATAGAATGTGCTCCATTGTTGACTAAACAATTCATGTGTGTGTTTTAAGTATGAAATCAATATTGACTGGATTTTGGAATCAGGGATGGATCAAAGGTGATTTATCAATCTATGGGGAAGATGTTTTTATGGAAATTGAGTCTGATATGGTGTTCATTATTAAAAGGTGAAATGGGTTGACCATTGAGATGATTGATTGTGATATGGATTTTTTTTTTTTATCAAGATGACTTTAGGCAATAGAAAAATAAATTCCTAGATTCTCATCCCCGCCCGCCCATCGAAAATCGTCCCGACCGAACGTTTTTTATTTTGAACAAAAAAATCCTTAAAAAATATTCGAGCAGCAAAATACTGAGGACAAAACGGCTGAATGAGTCCGAAAATAGTGAAGTGCGAATCGGTAACTCAATGTCTCCGAGACGCTTATTGATTTTTAACGGTGTACGAGCGTCATCTGAAATTTAAGTGATCGAGCGAAAACGGGGTGTCAAAATGTGCAGAAACTTTAACTCTCGCGGACCTGTACGATNATATATATATTATAAGATGTGTTATTTTCTAAGTATACAAAGTGATGTGTACTAGCACTCAACACATCAAAATGTACAACAAAAACACTTACCGGGTATATGCAATATAACAAACAACAATAACAACAATCACTCGTGTACACAAATAACTGCAGCAAGTGTTTTCATTTATAATATTTTACATGCCTTTTATCCGTTGTTGTTTATTTCAGGTGCATTTAATCGAATAATCAAAAGCAATGCGGAAATCTACAACGAGCGGTTTTAATCCAAACTTTTTGACAACCGCATGAAAATAATCCGAGAAAATGGACATATCTGCATTTCCGCCCTTGCACGGCCAACTGGCCTTCACGAAGAGTTCGGTGGAGTTTGAAATAGGAGGGTTCGGGATGTCCGGAATGTCCGGTTTCCCGTCAGAGAGAGAACCGGAGGAGCTATCCGGACAGCCTCGTGTCTTCACTGGCAATGATGGAGAGGAGGCGATAAAGTGTCTGCGAAAGGCGTTTCAGGTTAGACAAAAAAGGGTGTTACACATTTTTCACTGATATTGGTATAGCTGAGCAATAAAGTGTCTGCGAAAGTTGTTTGAGGTTAGACAAAAATATTGTATTTTTCACTGAATTTGAATTGGTATATGTGAGCAATTAAGTATCTGTGAAAAGTGTTTCATTTTTTTGAAAAAAAAGGGAGTTTACACATTTTGTCGCTGAATTCGAATTGGTATAGGTTGTTGTAAAATTAGGATTCTTTGGCTTATTAATTAAGGAATATTTTAGAGCATGTTTAATGTATGATCACATCAATTAAATGTTTTATAGGCTAAATTTGGCTTTTGACATGGTGTTTGTGTATAACGGTATCTTTATATGAAACGTTTCTACCAACATAGTTTCAAATTTCATGTGAAGGCCAAAAATGGAAACTATTAAAAAAATTAACTTCTCAAAAAAAAATTGCAAAATTAAAAATAAAATTTGCTTTCAAGACTATAAGTTAGTGATGCTAATTAGAAACAGGAAATGTTACTAGTATTGGAAGCATTTATCTCAATGATATACCTATGGGTTTTGTTTATAGGTATAATTAAGTTAGCAGAAGATAGTTTATAATCTATGAGTTTATGTAGTAGCATAGCCTAATGCCAGCAAAAACTTTACCAAAAAACATTTAATCGGAAAGCAGTAATACTCTTTATAGTGGCTGATTTTGGTGACATCTAGGCAAACAGTAATACTCTTTAATATAAATGTATATGTTTTGTGTATTTGGATTTTTATGTCCTCCAGTCTATACTGGGGGACATATTGTTTTTGCCCTGTCCGTNTCAAAAAAAAAAAAAAAAATTAAAAATAAAAATAAAATTTGCTTTCAAGACTATAAGTAAGTGATGCTAATTAGAAACAGGAAATGTTGCTATTGGAAGCATTTATCTCAATGATATACCTATGGGTTTTGTTTATAGTTATAATTAAGTTAGCAGAAGATTGTTTATCATTTATGAGTTTATGTAGTAGCATAGCCTAATGCCAGCAAAAACTTTACCAAAAAACATTTAATTGGAAAGCAGTAATACTCTTTATACTCTTTATAGTCGCTGATTTTGCTGACATCTAGGCAAACAGTAATACTCTTTAATATAAATGTATATGTTTTGTGTATTTGGATTTTTATGTCCCCCAGTCTATACTGGGGGACATATTGTTTTTGCCCTGTCCGTTTGTTGGTTTGTTTGTTCGTTTGCACAAACTTTAACATTGACCATAACTTTTGCAATATTGAAGATATCAACTTCATATTTGGCAGGCATTTGTATCTCATGGAGCTGCACATTTTGAGTGGTGAAAGGTCAAGGTCAAGGTCATCCTTCAAGGTCAAAGTCAAATATATGGGTCAAAATGATAACTTTTGCAATATTGAAGATACAACAAATGTAGCAACTTGATATTTGGCATGCATGTGTATCTCATGGAGCTGCACATTTTGAGTGGTGAAAGGTCAAGGTTCCTAGGTCAAATATATTGGTCAAAATCGCTCAAAGAGGACATAGTGTTTCACAAACACACCTTGTTTAAGTTAAACACTATTTTTAGTTGTACATAGCAGTCAGTTAACCATTTCACTCTTTTCGTGGATTAGCAGATTTATCAGTACTAAGTGCACATACTCAAGTAACTGGAAACTGCCAAACTTGAATAAAAGGTAGGAGAAGAATGGACGTAGAAAAGAGTTCATGACCCATCCCCACTCAAGTCATGTGGCTGGGGAGGGAATGGAACCCATGATCCTTGGATGTGTAGTCCTGGGCTCGTATTCACAAAGCTTCTTTGGAACAGCCTAAGGAAATTCATTTAATTCCTCAAGTCTCTGGCTTTGTTTTTGTTTAGGTATTTTAATATGTTATGTTTAAAACAGTGAATAACTATTACTACAGTGAGTAACACTTTAATCTTTAAACATCAGATTTCTTACTGAAAACTTGATCTGAAATTTCCCCTTAAGTACAACTTAAGTAAAGATTCCCCTAAGGAGTTTTGTGAATATCGGCCCGTCACTCTTTTTATTTAGCTAGCTGACCGGACTTTAATTTATCAAAATGTAAATGTTTTCTTTTATTCCTAGGTTCTACAACCTGGGAACCATGCAGCCCGCAAGCCATCTGAGAACGTCTCTTCTGGCTTTATCCATTGCCGGCACTCGTCACAATTAGGAAAACGCTACATGAATCTCCGACACCACCTCGAGGAGCGCGCTAGAAAGGAGCTTCTGAGAGACTGCTTGTTCCGACTGAAAACTGGTGCCATATTTGTACGTGACCTTCAGCACCTGGTGAAAAATGAGTACAAAGTCTTCTATCATATAAGTCACGATTGCGTGACGGAGATTCCCGAGAGTAAGATATTCTGTCTCAACGCTCTGTGTGAGGACTTACGAACGCTCGTAGGCGATTGGAAGTGCATAAAACAGAAGCTTCACACTAATCGGTGGCTGCAGCCGGTGCAAGGCGCGTTGTTCTTTCAGTTGGATAGGATAAAATTGGTGTTGGACCAACTGATACAGTCTGCGCTCTGGTGGCTGGAAAAGTTTGTGGTGGTCGGGTTACAGGTGTTTGCTCATGGAAACGTTGAGACGTTCACGCATGAAATGATATGGAACGTAACGCGTGGCCTAGAAGACCTCAATAAAATAATCAACAGCTTACAATCACCCTCACCTACTTCAAAATATGGCTTACAATCACCGAATGTGCTCAGGCTGCATGGACTAAGTGTTGAATCGACTAATTCTTTTGCCAGTTTAGGCGAGTATGTTAAATCTTTGCCATTCACACGAGTGCTAACAATTTTGGCGAACGAACGATCGAAATATGCAGCTCTCGAGACTCACAGATTTTTCACGACGAGTCCTGAGTTTGTGAAATTGTTAAATTCAGGGAAACTTCCGGAATATATATGGACTGAGGAATCTAGTCATGCGAATGACAAGCTAGAACGTGAGACGTCAGATTATCATACCGCCACTGGCAGTATGACCTCTTTGAGTGCAGCCATTTTGAAAATTGGAAGTGTGCGGGCACCGGATTTATCTGACTCAGACTCTCCGCTAGTTGAGCTTGGACGTCGCGAGCACGCTTTCGCAGAAAACTTCCTTCTTGTCGTGTGCAATTCCACCAACTTGCTGCGGCGAAATGACAATAGATCCAGGAAGGTTGTGAAAGGTTCCCAAAGTTTTTCGGGCTCTGACAAACCCCCGCGAGGGGAAACTCCCGTGTTGTCGAGGGCGGACTCCATGAGAAAGTCTGTGTCTTGGGGCGATTCGGCTGACAGCTCAATTAAAACCCAGCTGACCTCTAGGTGGGTTCATCTCTCAATCCTATTTGCTATGATGGTTATGAAAACCTGTAACTAAACCATATAGATGAGCCTGGATTTAAACATTATACAAGAATTAAAATCTTGTTTTATCGGAGCATTATCTGCTATGTAAGGGTATCATGTTTAAAGATTTTTCTAAACGTTTAAACGAAATGAAATAAACGAAACGTTACCGTTTAAACGGTATCCCTATGGCAATTTTAAAAGCATCAGTACCATCGCATTTCCAAACTGAAAGTATTAATTATTTCCGGAAGTTATATTCAGTGCATACAGGTTTTTTTTTTGCTCCGATTTTATAGCCAAATAACGGCTATGTTCCCAATGGCAAAAGATATACTTTTTCCCCAAAATTTGGAAAAAAAATCCCAATTTAAAAAAAAAAAAAATTTTTTTTTTAGAAGTGTCTTATGATTATTTTATCACAATTTTATTTCTATTACATGTAACAAAGTACATAATAATGATTTATATGATTTTGATCTTTTAATTTGAATTATTATACAGAGTTATATTAATATAGATGGTTGTACTAAAGTGCTACCAAAGAAGGCTACTGAATTTATTTTCCCAATTTCTTGAAAATGCCGATAAAATTCCCAAATCCAAAGCCATGGGCTATCTTACCAAAAAGGGGGAAAAAAAACCTGGCATATCCCATTCCCGCAATGACGTCTTATTTAAACAGTGTTTTTTTTCACCTATAGGGGAATGGTGGCGGGGCCCGTCCAAAGGGGAAAACAGCGTCGTTTTCCAGGAAAAGGGGAAAATAAAATCCACACTTTTATATGTAATGATATTTATACAATGAATACACATGTATGTATGAATGTAATATTCACAGCCGAATGTCTCTGTCCTTTTTCTTTAATATATCAATGATTTTGTCATCATCAGTTTCAGACAGTTCAACCTTCATGCACAGTCTCAGAAGGCTATCCAGTGTTCCCTCCTTGAGTTTGTTCCTGGATGGTTTGCAGAGACTGTTAAGGGGTTTTCCTAGCCATTTTGGAAAAAGGATTCCGGTCCAATTGGGATTTATAAAATCGATAAAATTGAAAATTTGATAATTTTTTATCAACAAAATGGACCAATTTTTTTTATCAACAAATATTGACACATCAGGCCTTTTCCTGGCCATTTTGGGAAAATATGAAATTCACATGAAAAGTCCACTGATTTGGGAAAAACTAATTTAATATAAATCTTTATAATAATATTAATTATAGTAATATACTAAAATATAAAGTTAGATGTTTATGAAATCATTAGACACTTCTTTAAAAAAACTACGTTATTTGCACCCCACTATTTGTTATATTGATATTGACTGTCGTTTAAACGTTTACTGTTTTCGTAAACGTTTTTGAGCAAAACATTAAATGCAACCGTTTAAACGTGATACCCCTACTGCTACATATGCATATACATGTATATACTATATCTGTATGTGCGTTGTATGAAAATATGACTAGAATTGAACCAATTTAATTTCAAATGTGTATTGAAACGTTCACAAGTTTTTATCAAAATTCTGATTTTTAAGATGTTTTTTAGGTGAAAGACTGTAGATTTTTATAAAATATGTAACAATCTTGCTTTATTTAAGTCATTTCCTTGAAAAGGCTCATTTGTGGTAGTAAACCCTGATTTAAGCACTGCTTATCCCACAATAACATGCGAGATGACTATTAAAGTATTGATTTAACAGTAATGGAATGTTGCATTGGGTTTGCATGTCATGATACTTATACCATGATTGTGTTCTTGAACATTAACAGATTATTGGATCATCAAACGGGGTTCTCAAAGGACCCACGCGATATGTAAACATTAATTGCTAGGATGTTGAAGAGTTCTTAAAATAAATTGTAACAACATGGTTTTGTTTTATGCACATTGTCAATGGCAGTGTTTTTTCGTCCAAAATCGGGGCCGGAATCCTGCTCCATTCCCATTGGATTTTTTTTTTTTTTCCCAAATGGGACCTAAAAATTCCCAATTCAGAGTTAAAAAAAAAAATAAAAAATTTTTAGACCAACAATTTTACATTTAGTTCATCTTCCATCCAGCTCTATAAGTTGAACCTTAGTAAATATAATATTGAAAACACTTTTATTCTCAATTTCGAATCATTTGTTAGCAAAACAACATCATCACTAATTTCCCAATTTTAGTCAAAATGCCGAGATTTTTCCCAATCCAAAGGGACCCGGCCCCATCCCCAAAATGGTGAAAAAAAACACTGAATGGAATATACAGCTTTGTAGTTGTCATTCATGTATTAAGGGTTTGTTTCCTGGCAAATATTAAATGAATAAGCTATAACGTATTCCTTCTTTTATACTCATAATTGTTTGCTGGCACTCTTGCATTATGACAAAGGTATTTGCATTGGGCATTGACAAATAACATTTCGTGGGCTCCACGCAAGACTATCGTAAGTCACTATATAATATATAGTTAGTTATGATAGTCTTGCGTGGAGCCCACGATTTATGGTATATATGTCTTGAAACTGGTTCAACTTTGTGTGAGAGCACAAATTCAATGTAGTAATGATCATGAATGGTGAAACCTGATACCGCAATAAATACTGTGTCTTTATTCGGTGTCAATATAATCTTGTACTTACTACTTCGACACAATCAATGTTATTTTAATTACAGTATTTAAAATTTAAAACCCTTACACACACACACACACAAACCAATAGACTTTGATAAACATGACGTTTGAAAACCAAAGTATTTCTTAATTCTTTCAGTGCTGGAACCGAATTTTGAAGGGCTTTTCAAACAGTTTGGATCCAGATGAGACGCCACAGAACGTGGCGTCTCATCAAGATCCAAACTGTTTGCTATTCTGATAGTACTCTTTGAAAAAAAAATCGAAGAAAATGCTAATTTTAGAAATTCAGCAGACAACATTTTAGCAGACGACAAATTTCCCAGCATGCAAAGGGTTAATTCAAGGACATTTAAGAGGAAACCTGTATGACCTAATGTCTTTAACAAAAGTACTTCGGGCAATGGTCTTTAAGAAAAGAAGAAGCTTAAAACACATTTCTGTCAAAAACATTGAATACCTATAAAGAATTCAAAGTTAACATGTATCTTCCCAATAAATTGTATGGATTGATTATTATTGCTAAGCTTTAGTGATGGTTCAAAAAGGCTTAAATAAATCAATTACTTTGCTTTTTACTATATTGTGTCTTGAATTTTTTACAAAAATGTTGTTCATAGTATGGAAAAGTACGTTTTGAATGGGTACTTGTAGTTTTTTAAGTTTTACTTGTCAATGGACAAGAAAAAAATTACTATATTTTCACACCTTGCATAATTATGATGATACAAATTAAAAAATTGTGCCAAAAAAAAAAAAAAAAAAAAAAGAGCATTTTGTATCTCATTAAATCTATGTTACCAGACCACATCTGGCGTTGAAATTTTGGCTATTGCAATAAGGAACACTGTTTTTTTATGGGTTAACTTTATTTTACGAAATATTTTACGAAACTTTAGTTGATTTTGAGTGTAAATGGGTCTTTAACAACTTTATGCAGGTACATGGACCTCTACTGGAACCATTTCGGCATCAACCTGTACACGATGTTCTTCGAGCCGTGCTGGGCACGTGTGACCTCTCTGTACTCTTCCGAGATCGGTAGCACCCTCGTTCTCAACACCATTGTCATGGCGATAGTGAAGAATATGATGCAGCACGTCTGCCTCAAGGGTGAGGATTTGTCCCCCTTTGTGTACATTCCTAGAAAACCATTTTACCAATTTATTTCATGGTATTATATTATGATAAAGTTGAGTAAAGTTGTTGTACTATGTATATTGTACAAGTCTTCACAATAAATCCTTCACCATAATGTTTGGAACATTAAGCAATAAGTCAACAGTGGCGTGTTTTAAATAAAGGTCTTAAAATAAAAAATATTTTCTTGGGGGGGGGATATAAATTGGACTAATAAATGTAAGTTACAAATATTTGTTGTGTATAGTGATAAAGGCCATTATGGTGAAGACTGTTGTAGTTCCGCACATTTTCAAAGCACAGTGGGAATTTCTTTAGAGACTATATGAATTACTTTTCTTTTAGTATGACTAGTAATACAACTGTATATGCACATAATTTAGTTAAAACTGTCTTATTGCCATTTTAATGTTAGAAAATGTAATTCTTTTTATGCCCCTGGTAGGGTGGCATATAGCAGTTGAACTGTCAGTCCGTCCGTCCGTCTTTCTGTCCGTAAGTCTGTGCATCCGTCCGAAAACTTTAACGTGGGTCATAACTTTTGCAATATTGAAGATAGCAACTTGATATTTAGCATGCATGTGTATCTCATGAAGCTGAAAGGTCAAGGTCATCCTTCAAGGTCAGTCATTTTTTTATATAAAAAATTGTTTAATGCATGTGTATCTCATGGAGCTGCACATTTTGAGTGGTGAAAGGTCAAGGTCATCCTTCAAGGTCAAATGTGAGCTAGTTTTATTTTATTTTTTTCAAAGCGGCGCAGTAGGGGACATTGTGTTTCTAACAAACACATCTCTTGTTTGCACATATATTACATTGCCCTGGATCTTTACCATCACTGTACTTTTTAATGGTATTATTACCACATATTTATCTGATTAATATTTTGGTGCACCTGTACATTGCACTGGATTTTTAAAATCTCAGTTCTCAACCCAACAGACACAGGCCCCAGATCTAGCCAATCAGGTAGACTGTTACATGCTTTTCCCATGACCTCCTGACCAATCAGCATGCTTCTTACATTCTACCATGCACTGCTTGCAATATTGTGTGTGTTGTCCATTCCAGTTTTATCAAATGAGCTTACTTAACCAGGATTCCAGCATTATCTTGGTCATTTATGTTATTCAGAACCTAATCAGGAAGATGGGAAGTTTGGTGTCCTTAGGCCCACTTATTTTCAACAGATATTGTAAGCTGTGAAATAGTTAATAATTTATATGGTTAATCAATTATTTTATTATTATTATTATTATTATATTAAGGTGGCCATGGCGTAGTGGACATTGTGTCCGCCTAGCGATCGGGAAGTAACTGGTTCGATCCCCTCTGTGGGGAGCGTTCTTTAGATCTCCCGCTAAGACACCAAGTACTGGTTCTAGGCCCGGAAAACTGACTCGAGAGCGTTTCAATAAGCCTGAGGCTTTCGATGCAATCGAGCTTAAATAAATAGGTTAAAAATAAACTTATTATTTTATTATTTTACACTTTACTTCACATACTTGTCTTTTATTCTCAAAACAGCTTAACGCTGCTCATGAAATCCTTATTTGAAAAACTTTTCACACAAACTAGTAGCTATGGAATGTATCATGGCAGTGCTTCCGATGTTGGAAGGTAAATCAGACAGACAAGATGTTGCACTGAAAATAAAATAAAATACATGTAGTTCAATATTTATAGAAATTGTTACATTAAATTAAATACAATATCCTGTGCAAAACAAATTAAAACATTTTTTTTTCCAACACACTTTATTTCTACGCTGAAAACAAAATACTCAGAGCTCTTGCCTGTCATCAGCTCGTTCTTATCGTAAACAAATATCACCGGAATTAGGTCTCCACCGGAAAAAGGTCACCATACGATATATTAATGCACCAATTCCCAGACACTCGCCTCCTTGAACTGAATGACTGATCAATCCAGTGACGTTATGTCAGACAAGCGTGTGTAGTTTGGCGATGTGTTTTGCTTTCAGTGAAAAAGTCAATAGAAACACTGTATAATGGATTAATAACTTTTATTGTCATACCGTTCATTGATTTGAAATTTATTCATTTATTGTATGTTATATTGAAAATTAAGAACAAATAAATGAGAATGTTGATACATTTTAATGAGATAAATGTTCTACAAGTCTTAGCTGCATTTGAAATTTTACAGAAAGTGAAAGGCTAAAAAAGTAGTCCACTATATACATGAAGTAGGCATGTAAAGCATACTAAGTGTATAAAGTAAACATTTACATGACTTGTCAAGTTTTCTTCTATACAATCAATAAGCGATAGGATAAATATATTTTCTCGCTAAGTATCCTGCTGAACAAAAATTCTTCACATTGTGAAATAATTTGAACTTTTTCATGAAGATGGATATGTAAATACAATATTTACATGACAAATAGCATATGTACATTGTATTTTGTAAGATCTAGTATAGGATATTTTAATAAGTTTGAAGTCTATATTTGCTTTTAGTTCGTTGTTATTTACTTAAACTGCTATTGATTTGTTGGTGATTGATATTAGTTACATTTAACACTGGCACCCCTGAGAGTTGAATATTTAGCTACTGGTAACTCTGGCAACCTTGAGAGTTTAACTCTTTCAGTGCTGGAATCGAATTTTGAAGGCCTTTGCAAACAGTTTGGATCCAGATGAGACGCCACAGAACGTGGCGTCTCATCATGATCCAAACTGTTAGCTACTCTGATAGTTTTCTTTGAAAAAAATCGAAGAAAATGCTAATTTTAAAAATTCAGCAGACGACGTTTTAGCAGACGACAAATTTCCCAGCATGCAAAGGGTTAATGGTTGATTTGTTTCGGTTGTGTGTTCAGAGACCGGAAAAATCAAATGCCCCCCGTATTTCCAATAACATTGACACAATTATTGATCAAGTTGTGCTTACATGTACACGAACACTGTAGGAACTTCCTTTCATCTGCATAATCTGTTTTCATCCATTATTGTATCATATAATAAGAAGTGAATTCCTTGGCTATTATTATTGACTAAATCATGCTGTGTCATTATAAACATTTCTAACTGTTTCCTTTCCAATTCACAGACATTTATTTTTGCGTTCATCAGGCATAAAAGTGTATGTATGTAGTTGAAAGTACATATTTATATCCGGCCCATAACTTGTGCTTGATTGGATTTCAAAATAAATTTGCATTCCTTTTATTAAACTAAGACCACATGTTGCGAGCAACAACCCTGTTGCTCGCTTACAGGTCAATGCCACAGTGGACACTTGGAGTTTGTGCATATTTCTTATATTACCAATAATTTTTTCGTGCATTATGGGACTTCGAAATATCTGGATGATTTGTTGCGTTAAACAACCATTACAGTCGCTTCAAGGTCAAGGTCACAGTGGACATTTGAAGTTTGTGCATAGTCCTTATTTAGTATTGTGGATAGTAGATGATCATGTGATCATCTGTTTTTAGCTCACCTGAGCACAACGTGCTCATGGTGAGCTATTGTGATCGCCTTTTGTCCGTCGTGCGTCGTGCGTCGTCCGTCGTGCGGCGTCAACATTTACCTTGTTAACACTCTAGAGGTCACATTTATTGTCCAATCTTCATGAAACTTGGTCAGAACATGTGTCTCAATAATATCTTGGACGAGTTCGAAAATGGTTCCGGTTGGTTGAAAAACATGGCTGCCAGGGGGCGTGGCAGTTTTCCTTATATGGCTATAGTAAAACCTTGTTAACACTCTAGAAGTCACATTTTTAGTCCAATCTTCATGAAACTTGGTCAGAACATGTGTCCCAATAATATCTTGGACGAGTTCGAAAATGGTTCCAGTTGAATGAAAAACATGGCCGCCAGGGGGCGTGGCAGTTTTCCTTATATGGCTTTAGTGTATAGTAAAACCTTGTTAACACTCTAGAAGTCACATTTATTGTCCAATCTTCATGAAACTTAGTCAGAACATTTGTTCTAACGATATCTCGGATGAGTTTGAAAATGGTTCTGGTCTGTTAAAAAACATGGCCGCCAGGGGGCGTGGCAGTTTTCCTTATATGGCTATAGTAAAACCTTGTTAACACTCTAGAAGTCATATTTTTGGTCCAATGCTCATGAAACTTGGTCAGAATATTTGTACTAATGATATCTGGGCTGAGTTCGAAAATGGTTGAGATCCGTTAAAAAACATGGCCGCAAGGGGGCGTGGCATTTTTCCTTATATGGCTATGTAGTAAAACCTTGTTAACACTCTAGAAGTCACATTTATTATCCAATCTTAATGAAACTTGATCAGAACATTTGTTCTAACAATAGCTCGGCTGGGTTTGAAAATGGCTATGATTCGTTGAAAAACATGGCCGCCGGGGGGGGGGCAGTCGTCCTTATATGGCTATAGTGAAAACTTGTTGACGCTATATAATAGCCATTTATTGGCAAATCTTGGTCAGAACATTTGTCCCAATTAAATCTTGGCAGAGATTGAAACTGGGTCATATGAGCTCAAAAACAAGGTCACTAGGTCAAATATAAAAAAAAAACATGTTAAAAGTCATTTTGGTCCATTATCTTCATGAATTAGCTTGCATTTTTTCAGAATAGTCTAGTTCCTTTTTCTCTCAGGTGAGCGCCTTAGGGCCTGATGCCCCTCTTGTTTTTATTTATTGTTCATTGGCATTTCAAGATGCAAGTTTTATGCCCAATAATGGTGCTTGCTTAAAGGTCAATGTCTCATATGTGAAATAGGCTTAATGTGAAGCAACAATTACAAAGGACTGGTAAATGCATGCTGTATTATCTGTTCAAAAAATGTGTGGCTGACAACAATTGTTTCTGTATCCAGGCAAATATCGCGGTTGGATATTAGTTTTCAGCTTGGTTGTAAAGCTTGTTAAAAGTTAAAAACCATCAACACTAGAGTTATTTCCCCTTTAGTGCAAATATTTGCAAAGAATGGATTTCTGACTGAATGTAGACACTTTATGGTACATCTTATCTTGATGTGGTACAGTTAAATTATGGTTATAATTAGGAATGGCAACACATATTCAATGTTCGAATATTGGAATAATAAAAATAAATCAAAGCGTCATGATCTCGAGTACGTAGGATAGATGCCAAACTCGACATTTCACCTTACTGATGTGTTTTTGTGTTGACATTTTGATGTTACTGATAATCCCATAGAATGAAAGTGTCAACCAGGATCTATTATGAAGCACACAATCAACAATTAATTTCAATTAAGCATTCTTTTCCGAGACTATTGTTAATCGTTTTCGAAACTTTGTCACTGTCAACAAATAAACAACTGCCATTTTCTAAGTGAGTAACATAAGAAAACCTCTGATGATTTTAAATAGATTATTCTGTATATTCATGTACATTGTTGCCCGTTTTCATTAAATGTTTGTTACAGCTCAGATTGTTTGTAACAAACTATAATAAACTTTCAGATCTTGTTCACATACATGTATATTGAAAACGGGATGATCAAATATTCAAATTCTTTAATAACCTACTATTTAAAACCAATTTTGAAATTCATTGCCATCTCTAGTTATGATAGATCATGAAAATTAAGTGAATAATTGGCACAGATAGCGCCATGTTATAATTGTAGGTCTGGGCCCTACCCCGTGTTACCCTGTTTACCACTCCGCTCCTGATTTTGGTATCCCCAAGTTCTTGCCCTACCCCCAGCCAGGTTTGTATGCATGCTGTGTCACATGCATTCACCATGGCAACCAAATAACATCATTTGTGAGAAAATTGTGTTTTTTCTCTAGATGTATTCCTTTTACCATTTATTAGTCGTAAAATATTATCCAGTGCTCAGCCAAAAACTTACTTATAATATAATTATATTGTTAAAAATTCTGTTGTGCTGCGAATAAGCACTGACTTCTTTAAATTGTTGTTTTTGGATTTAATCGATTAAGAATACTTTTGAGATGTAGATGTATTGAAGTTGTATAAATGCAAACATAAGTTTGCCGTAAACAAATATAATGTCGTGAACCTCGAATTTGGAAGTTTTTCTATTTAAGTGATGGTTGCAGTTTCTGTTTGTTTTTGTTACTTTCAATCTAATCGCATTATGGTTGGAATGGTGAACCAAACACGTAGGGTGCTAGCCATAAGATGCTTAACTTGCTGCCAACTTGCTTGTACTTGTTGCCAGCGCTCATGCTTGTGGTCAGTAACGCCCGTGTGCAGTTTTTCCTTTTATATGAGCCTTGTTTTGGGAAAACTGGGCTTAATGCATGATATTTCTGCTTTTATGTATTTTTTAAGTTTAAAGGAAGTTCCTTTTAACTGAAAATCCAGAGACAACACTCTACGCACATGCATTTAGCCCAGTTCTTCCAGAGTGAGGCAAAAATGCAGGAAAATGCAGGAAAAACAGTGCCAGCAAGCTCAGTTAGTAGAGTGCTTAAAGTGTGTTCCAGGATCAGCATGTGCTTATGCAATAAGTGTCCTCCCAGATCAGGCTGATCTGCATTCCAGCAATTCATGTCATGATGCTTTTGTTAGTAGTGTTTATGTAGTGTTAGTAGTGTTTATGTTGTGTTAGTAGTGTTGATGTTTGAGGTGGGGTATGTTGTTTTGTTAACATGTGTTTTCTATTGGGTATGATGTTTTTTGAAAGCAATATATTTGTACTCATGCCACTAGCTGGAGGACTAGGCCAAATATGTCTTACCAGATTATTGCTATGCTATTATATCTGTTTTTTTAAACCCCCATACAACGAAGAAATAAAATGAGTAAACTGGTTATCAAGTTGTCAGTCTGTCCGTCATGGACTTGATGACCAGATGTTGCATTTCTTGTCCGAATCATCATCTAAAAGATTATTAAAGGTATCAACTTGAAACTTTATAGGCAGATCTCTTTTAGGGAGTGCGTGCAAGAACCATAACTCTTGCTCTTCTATTTTTAACGTTATTTTCCTTTGTAAAATTATGTACTTACATTTTGTCATAACTTGAAAAGTATTATAGTTTATTAGATAGCTTCACAGGTAGTAATTGGGTCTCCTGTAGAGGGTGTGTAGTGCACAAGAACCATAACTCTTGCTCCTCTGTTTTAAGAGTTATTGCCTTTTGTTAATTTGTTTACCTAGATTTTGTCTTAATAGGCAGACTGTTCAAGTATCAATTTTAAATTTCATAGGTAAGTAGATTTTAATTAGGAAATGTTCAGTGCTAAATAAATATAACTCATGCTCCCTTTTGTCTTCTTCTCCTGGAGCATATCTTGAAAAGTTAAAGAAATATTAACTTGAAACTAAATAGGTTAGTTAAGATTTGATTGATGGGATTTGCATTGTGCTAGAACCATAACTCTTGCTCCTCTAGTTTAAGAGTGATTGCACTTTGTTAATTTATTGCATTTATTTATTGCATTTTTAAAATGTTAATAGGGCAATCTTGCAAACTACAGGAAGTAACAACTTAACATTTTATAGGTACATAATTCTCAATGATAAGAAGTTCAGTGCACAAGAACCAAAATTCTTGTTTGTCTAATTTCACAGTAATTGCCCTTGTGCATTTTCATTCTAAACAATTTATTTAGGGCATATCTCTGCTTTAATGTGAGGTACCAAAGCAAAATTTAATAGGTATCAAAAAGCAAAATTTAATAGGTATCAAGCTTGCATCTACAAAGCAGCATGTGGAAGGGGGAGGGGGGTATTTCAGGCATGACAGTACAGTTTTGGTTGTGATAAGCGGGCTTGAAGGCTGTTGGAACATAGGTTGGAATATAGTCAACACTATCAACTTAATGTAATATTGCTTGAAGAAAATCAGAAAATTGACCACACCTTTTCTGACGGTTCCAACTGAGGCAGTATGCTTTTACAGCCATGTGTTAGCCCTTTGAGCGCTGGAACCGGATTTTGAAGGCCTTTGCAAACAGTTTGGATCCAGATGAGACGCCACAGAACGTGGCGTCTCATCAGGATCCAAACTGTTTGCTATTCTGATAGTATTCTTTGAAAAAAAATCGAAGAAAATGCTAATTTTAGAAATTTAGCAGACAACATTTTAGCAGACGTCAAATTTCCCAGCATGCAAAGGGTTAGTATGACATTTATGCATCAGTATACTTGGACAATGCCTTACATGGCATGGCTTTACATTGCATGATTTTTATTTCAGCTTTGCTAAATTGTATGAGATTTGTTGATAAAAAATGTATTTCAGTTATGGCACGTTCTAAATAATCTGTTTTTATTTTTTCATAATGACCCATATGGATGTATTACAGAAAGCAGGCACACTTTATGTCACAATTAGTTTTATGCTTAGATTTGTGTTAATAAGTGTGTGATGTGATTTGTTTAATGAACATGTATTATAACTCTTGCAGTTTAACATATTTATAACTTTATACTCAAATTTGACTTTTGTTTGTGTTGGTGCACAAGTATTGTTTATATATATATAAATTGACATATTTTGTTGTTCAAGAACTTAAAAGACAATATGTTACAGAATTGTAACTTGTTAATTGTATAAACAAGTTATTCATGTTGTGTAGCCAAGTCAATGATTGCTAATAATAGTTTTCATATTTCATTCAGGGCTTTTTTTTCTTGATTTGGGGAAAGGGCCTGGCCTTCCATTTCAGGGAAAAAATATGGATAAAACTGAAAAAGGGGAAGAAATTTCCCAAAGTAAGCTTGAAATTTGGGGAACATTGCATCATTTTAAAGAAATTCTCTTGTGGGAAGGGGCATTTCTCTTGGGGGAAGGGGCTTATATAAGGCCCTTGCTAAAGAAGGAAAAAAAGCCCTGTTTCTATGATTTAAGAGTACTGCGACATTAACAACTCTTATCTCTCATTTTTGTCAGATCTGTTCCCGCCGGCCAGTGTTACACCGATGTTGATGGCCGCCAAGAAATGTCTCCATGTAGCGGCGTTTGGAGCCTGGGATATCTGTAAGACTGGTCGCAGTTTAGTGGGGTCTCAGACTTGATGTGCAGGGGTTTCATTAAGAGCATGGGGGAAGGTTAATCACGCGGATATTTTGACCAAAAAATTGAACAACCGGCAGTTATTCACCTCCTTCTTTGGAAATCATTTGCCTAATTAAAAACTTAAGAAAACCCCTGCATTGTGAATTTATTTGTTAACATTTTAAGTGAAGACAATTTGTTTAATGGTAGAAGCATTTGTAGTCAACACAGTGTAATGATATAGTAAAAATATCATCTCATGAAATAGTTCAGCTAGACTAAATATTTGTTAACCAGTATTTAACCCAAGGAACTGACCATTAATATTGAAACATCAGTTAACTTAATTCTTTAAATAATATCACTACTCCTTTAGAATGACACATAATATCAAGAACTGAAAAATCATTTATATTTGTAAGAAAGAAATTTTATGGTTTAAAAAAAAGAAGACATTTTCATGAACATGTAAATTCATGGATTAATGATTTTTAGAAAAAAAAAAGAGGAATTTGGGTCTGTTATTTTCAAATGTATCTGCGTTAAATTCTTGATTTGTTGAACCCACGAAATCAGCAAAAATTAATGTCCACGAATAATAATGATTTTACAGTATTTTATGTCAGGCCTTTTCCTGGCTTATCTACGGGTCCGTTAAATGGACCGGACCCATTGCCAAAGCAAATTGGTAAAAAAAATCCCAATTGTTTTTTTTACCAATTTCCAAAACAAAATATTATATATTTTTTATTTTTTATTTTTTAAATAAGTGTCTAATGATTATTATATCTCAATTTTATTTCAATTACATCTTACAAAGTATATTACTATAATTTATATAATGTGTTTTTTCTAATTTCAATTATGATAAAGAGTAAAGTTAGTTTTCCCAAAATGATAAGGAAATAGCCTGTATGTTATCCAATCGCCCCCATGTTTGCAGGCATGTGTGAGGCTCTGGCGTCCCAGCGGTCAGACAAGTGCTACCCGTGCCCCCTGGTGGGCGGGGACTACAGCACGCGCACTGGCATGTTGCTACGGGATACTTTCCAGCCTGTGTTACACCTCCTGAGAGAGCACCTGGCCGAGACCATAGAGCCTTCACTCGGAGGTCGGTATTGGGGGTAATTAATATCTTAACCCTTTGAGCGCTGGAACCGGATTTAAAAGGCCTTTGCAAACAGTTTGGATCCAGATGAGACGCCACAAAATGTGGCGTCCCATCAGGATCCAAACTGTTTGCTATTCTGATAGTATTCTTTGAAAAAAAATCGAAGTAAATGCTAATTTTAGAAACTTAGCAGACGGCATTTTAGCAGACAACATATTTCCCAGCATGCAAAGGGTTAAGGTGGTTCTCTACAAAGTTTGCTCAAATAATTACCCTGAGTAAAAAATTGGCCTTGCCCTGGGGGTAACTAGCATTCCTTATCTGTATATGTGGCGTGTTCTGAGAAAACTGGGCAAAATGCTTGTGCGTAAATTGTCATCCCAGATTAGCCTGTGAAGTCTGCACAGGCTAATCCGGGACGACACTTTCCGCCTAAACTAGATTTTTGCTAAGAAGAGACTTCATTTAAACAAAAAATTCCATAAAAGCGGAAATTGTCAGCCCTGATTAGACTGTGCGGACTGCACAGGCTAATCTGGGATGACAATTTACGCACAAGCATTTTGCCCAGTTTTCTCAGAACACGCCACATATAGTAAACCC